>CANYCX010241444.1:0-48277 GCA_948193385.1 Breynia disticha f. nivosa | reverse complement strand
ACAAGCTCCCAAAAAGAATTGGTTATCATCTCTCAAAGTTGTTGTGATCATACTCTCAATTTGTGCTTGTACAATTCATTGAAAGCTAGTTTAGCATAGAGTGTGTATCTTTGTTGTTTTGAGAAGAGTCAAAACTGAGATTGTTTATAAGGTTGCTTGAGCCAAAATTTAAGAGAAATCAGAAAGTATAGTGAAGAGTTGAAATCCTAAGTAAGAGCTTAGGTAGTAGAGTAGGGATTGCAAACCGAACCACTCTAAATTGCTTGTGTATTTTCTTCTTTATTCTTGTTGATTTACATTCCGCAAAAATCTTGAAAAATCTGTTATTTACTCAACCTCTATTCAATCCCCCCTTTCTAGAGGTTGCTGTGACTCTACAGAAGGGTGTGTTGTTGTGTTGGTATGTTGATTGAAAGTAAATGGGATGGATGATATTATGTTCATGTGTATGTATATGTGAACTATGCTTGATGAACTATTGATTGATTTGAGTTTAGTTGATTATTGTGTTCAACATTTGATTGTCAAGCATAGTATGAACAAATTATGAATGTGTGATTGGTTGCATAAGCATGCACTTGGCATTCATGACTATGAAATCTCCTAGGGAGTAAATAAAGTGTCTGGGGCTCTTTATGAGCATAAATATATGGACTCTTTGTGAGTTAAGGAAAAAGAAGGTGTGGTTATGGTTCTGTGTGAACAATAAACGATTAAACAGATAGTATATAAAATATACTATACCAGGCATGTGTGGATAAACTCTCGACAGTTACAGGTGTGAGAGTGTGCCAATTATGGGCACTTTGTGTGCAAATTTAGGCACTTTGTGTGCAAATTGAGGCACTTTGTGTGCAATATTATAAATGAATCCATTATCTTATAACCTATACTTCTGGCCGACGAGGCCCATTTGCAAACGTCTTATAAAATGGTTAAGTGTAAGTCTAGTGAAGAAATTAGAATTGATGTATGAATTATCATACTAGTCAATGCATTAGTGAACATGCATTCACGATAAATTACATTACACGGTTACGGGTCACTATGTGTGAATGCATTATTTAATTGATGCAATTTGGAATGTTGTTGATTATATTGAGATGAGTTTGTTAATGGTAATTGTAATTTGGCAGCTTGATCTATGATGGTGATTTTGGTTAAATGTGTTATATGTTTTGGCATGGATTGATGGTGGTGTTGAAATGGATAGTATTCAAAGCTTGATTTGATGTTAAAAGATGGTTTTGATGATAAATTTGGATTGAGAATTGTATGAGTTGAATGGATATGTGTTTAATGTGATTTAGGTTGAATGTTGGAAGGTTAAAAGAGTGCTGAAGACATACACAGACAAGAACAGAACTACACGGACTTGCCCGTGTACCTAGCTAGCGTCCGTGTACCACCACTAGCGTGCTACACGGACAAGGCTTAAAGTACACGGATATGACCGTGTAACTCACCGAGTCCGTGTACCACCAATGGCGTGCTACACGGACAAGGGTTAACTTACAAGGACAAAACCGTGTAACCCTGATAAAACCGTGTAGGTAGTCAGACTGGGCCAAAACTCATTGTTTTCATCATTTGTATCCTAAATTAACTCAAAGTTGATTGGGTATAAAGGTTGAAAAGAATGAAAATGTGATGTATGATGATATGGATTATGTAAATGATGTTGAAATTGTTTGATATTGATTGAAGTTGACCATTTATGGTTATGTTACTTACTAAGTTTATAACTCACGCATTTATTGCCTGCAACGCTCGGCAGGAATTTAAGCAGCCTACATTTTGGACGAAAAGGTTCGTTGTTGCTCGGATTTTGGAGATTTCATAGAGACGGACGGAGGTGTGCTGTGCACTTGTTGGATTAGGGTTTGAGTTTGATTATATGTACATGAAAATGCATACATTCAATTACTTGAAATTTTGCCGGGTTATTATTGAAAATAGAATCAGTAGGATTCTCATTTCTTTCATAACGTCGAATCCTTTTGTAAAATTTTTGTATATATGTTTATGAAAATGAGTTGTTATCTTATGTCCTTCAAATTTTTATTTCTTAATTATTTATCTTATATTATTAAAAATCAAATTACTTGATTTCCGGGTTCAAATATCACTTGCAAGAGGGAAGTTATACGTGAGTGATGTTTGAATTCAGGGGTCACAGGCTCATTTGCAATAATTTATTTCTCTTTGAACTCATGTATTAATATAATTACATCATCAATCAATCACATTATTTTCTATGACATGTCATTCCATGAATATACTATATGTAAATATATGCATTCATTGTTATATGTTTTCTCATATATATTTGAATATTTTATCTGTATTCTTTTCTTTATTCATTTGTATTTATCCGCATATCTCCATTTAACGACTCATCTCTATTTATCTATTGATAAATGTCATTTTGCACATTATTTTATGCTCGTTTTTATGACATTTATCAGGTTTTTTTGGTAAATTTGGTATTGTTTCTGCTTACTTTTTGTGATTTTCATGTCTTCAGGTCATTCGTGGAGCTTTAATCGTAAAAGGACGGAATTTGGGTCTAAACGAAGTGAAACAACAAGAAAACAACGAAAAAAGGAGGGCAAACGGTTTATAAAACGACCTCCGCAAACTATTTATCCGACCATTCCATTCCACCTACAATTCCAGAATAAACAGAAAGGTTTTGAAGGCTTAAAATGGTATGTGGAATGGTTTACCCAAACTGTTCCTCAGATCGTTCCATTCCACCAAAGTTTTAAAGGTTACACAAGCATTCTGAGGGATCAAAACGGTTTACCCCAAACAGTTCGCTTCAATTGAACAAAACAGAAGGTTTTGAAAAGCATCAGAATGGTCTGCAGAATGGTTTAGCCAAACCGTTTCCCAGACCATTTCACCTGGAGAATATGCACTGTACTTTAGAGAGCGACCTATGAAACAGTTTTCCTAGCCCTTTTCGCAAGTTGTTCACGACTTACGATGCACATTTTAGGGTTTTATACAAAAAGCCTCTTTTCAAAAATCAAGGGAGTTTTTAGGTCAAAGAGCAGTCGTTAGAGGAATATACGAAGAACCATAGTTCCAGTTCCAGAGAAGTAGAGATTCGAGCCTGGAAACACTGTCCAAGGAGATTCTTTTCATAGATCTTAGCTAGTCACCCTTGTAAATATTGCTATGGATTATTCATTTTCACATTGTAATCTATTTGCTTTGGTGTTTGGTTTAGTCTCAGTATGAGCTAAATCTTTATGGACATCTATACTATACGATTCTTTTGATGGATTATGTATTGTGACTTGATTGTTTGATTTATTTTTAATGATATATATATTGTGAAGCTCAAATTTTAAAACTAAATAACCCGATTTAACTCATTTTCGTAAAATATATTATAATATGAGAGAGGAGAGAGAAACATAAGACTATGTATAAATCAAACCCTTGGGACCTAAAAAGGTTTACACACACATACGGAAGCTGTAGCTAGTTTGGAAAACAAAACCAAACTGTATATACATAGTATGTACAGTACATGTACAATCAAAATCTGAAAATTCGGAGCCAGACCTCTGTTAGGTATCGTAAAAGCCTCCGATCACCACACTCCGATCCAAATGCAGCTACTTACGATTTGCACAACATTGAAACAATCAAAGGGCTGAGTATACAAATATACTCAGTAAGTGGAAATCAGAGTATTGCATAAATGAAGTGCAGGGGAACAACACGAGGTCGTGCTCTATGAACGCGGGTGTGCTCATCATGCTTTCTCAATTGGCATGTCGAGCCAATATAAACATGAGCCATACTCGATCCTCATTTTCCCAGGCAACACAGTCGTGCCTCCCTTGAGCACGAGGGCGTGCTCGTAATTTTTCCCAGATCATTCATCAGCACATAGGCATGCTTATTAGCATGGTGGGTGTGCTGAGCTACTGATTTCCTATTGCGATTCTGTTTTTATGTTTTTTGAGTATTGGTTTAGTGCTTTGAATCATATACATTACCAAAACATCTTAGGTACCATAAGTACACTCAAATCAGCACACAAACACATACAAGAGTGATCATCATTGTAAAGCACATAAATATTCAAATGAACCATAAGCACAATAACTCATATTCATCAATGCAACATTCCTATCTCAATAAGAAAAATCAAACATGCCATATATGAATGCCAAACTCAAGTGCATATGAATACTATGCAATCACATGTGAATGTCCCGGGTCTTACTTTCTCTTTTCTTTCTTTTCTTTTCATTTTTCCCTCGGTCTCAGACTAGCATCATACCCTGTACAGTATCGAGCCCAGCTCAGAATAACCTCAGTCCTATACTGGCATCGTACCCAGTACGACATCGAGCCCAGCTCAGAATATCATCCTCAGGCCCAATCTAGGATATCAGCCCAGTGTCACACAATCAAGAGACACAATGAATGAATACATTCAAATGGCCATAAACTCAAGCTCATATCAAGTATGCTCAATCACAAGCAATCACATTCTCAACATATGCCAATAAAGCAATCATATACTTTAAGATCAACCATAGATCAATAATATATCAATAAGGCATAAAAAGGAGCATACTCTCACATTTCATCTAAAATAAGAATGAAATCAAGCCATAGCAATATCAATACCACATGCTCATCTCAAATCAAAGCTAGCAAGAATCACAAATCAAGTTGGTAAAAGTGTTCATTAGAACATTGATACACATATGAGCATTCTTTATTCTTTCTTTACATTTTCTTACGCTTTTAAGCTTCTAACTTTTATTATTAATATAATCAAGTGAATGCACCCTATCGTAACATTAGGAAGCATAACTACTTACTTGTACGCATAATCGTAAGAAAATAATCACTTACTTATAAACGTAACCCCCTTACCTCGATTAATTGACGAAGTCACCGTCGGTGCAAACTTCGATCCAAATTATGTATCGATCCTCCTATATGAAGTAAACATATAGAGGTTAATCTCTCCAATATAAATACAACACCTTCCTTACTTTCATACATGTACAGAAGCTTTTCTACTAGCAACTCGCAATTCTTATCCAATTCCTATCTCACGTGTATAAATTCATTGCTAGGAAGTTAGAAAAACTCAATTTCATGTATACATAGTTTCCAACAACTATTTTCATTCTTAACCTTCACAATATTCCTTTCCAACAACTCTATTCTTGCCAACACTCATAAATAGAACTCAATAGCAACCATATCATTTACCTTAGTTGATTTCCACCTCAAATCTTGCAAAGAGAAGTTATGTCTTGCTCAAATCACCTCCCTCACTGAAATTAGGGATTCCTTAAGTCTCTTGCTTGCTTATGTGCTCTGAAGTGCTCTGTTTTTGAATGAGCAGAAAAATCAATTAGTATGATCATAAACTGTCCAAAGAACACGACCTCGAGCACGAGTCATGCCGAACGTCGTGTCGTGCTATCTCAACACGTGTTTCTGTTCAATCGTGCATGAGCTCGTTCTATAATTAATTCAACACGAGGCGTGTCAATTTCCAGATATGAGCACAATGTCGTGCTCGTCTGCACACATGAGCATGGGTCGTACTGTAGCTCGTGCTGCCTGCTGTTTTTCTGAATTTTTACTAAATCAATTCGATTCAATCCCGTTTTATACTATTTTTCATATATTTTAATTCGTATAAATTTTAGGACGTTATATATATATTGAGATTCAGCTATGTTATTAGTAAATGTTTGCCTTTATGTGAAAATGATGACTTTGCATTGATTAATTGAGAAATTATCGTGTGAATTAGGTCCCACATAGCTGAAAGGAGTTGCCTGTGATTGTAGAGATAGAATTGTAGAACTCTTTTGTATTAGTGTAAAGGTAATAGAGAAATTTATTAAACGATAATGCTGGATTAGGGATTTTAGTTTGAAAGAGATTTGACTGATCAACTTAATCTTAGTTGTTAATTTAATAGAGAGATACTTTAACATAGAATAGACATTTTTGTTGTCCAATAATCATTGATAATTGAATAAACAAGTTGCACACATATGAAATCTTAGGAGGAGTTGACATCTAAATATCTGCTTTATTCCCATTTGAATTTGTTTGTCTCTCGCGAATATTTAGATTTCTTTGACCTTGCTCATTTTAGTATTTGTTTACATTCTTTTCATCATTATCGAAAACCATCTTTTCTAGATTAGATAATAGATTAGATTGATAGTATTAGTTGTAACATCCTGAATTTTAAATCAAAAATAAAATAAGATGAAAACTAGAACTAAAAGAATTAAACTAGAAAGTAAATTGGAGGTGAATTGAGAAGAAATGGCAAGACTGACGCACGAGTGGTGCTTGCATGTTGTTGGACCGTGCCATGCGTGAGGAATGGATATGATGGGCACGGAAGAATGGCACACATCGTGCCATGAATGGTTGGCACGAGATATGAAGCACAAGCCATGCTTGGTTGTTTACATCGTGCCATGGAAGAAAATAGGCACGAATCGTGCTTGATTAGGAAAGTGGACCGTGCCACAATTGTTGGGCATGAGCTAAGAGCACGAAACGTGCCATGGTCGTGCTGCGTGGAATTAAAAACGGTGCTTAATTTAAAAGCTTCAATTCTTCTCGAACCTTATAGAAAAACTCATAGAACCGAGAGACCAATCGAAGGAACCCTAGAAGATGAATTGAGAGTCACTTCTTAGTTTAAATTGATGAAATTTCATGGAACTTAGTTGCATATATGGTAAATAAGCTACAATAACTTCTTATTTCTTTTGTCTCCAACTATACCTCTATTATAGTGTACTTAATTGTAGAATTTTGAGTTGAGCTTTGGGCTAGAATAAGGTAAACTGTATGTGAAGTTGTTGAATTGAGGAGATTGAAGTGATTAATAACTTTGTGAATGGTTTTGTTAGATTTCGGCAGAATAGTTATGAAGGAAAGATGTTAGTAATGATTATGTGTTTAATCTATGTGATAGGAGATTCAATATGGAGCTTGGATAGAGCTGGACTTTATGTCAATTTTATGAAGTCAAGGTAAGTGGTCTATACTTACAAGTCATATGATTATGTTTATTTAAAAGTATGGAATGTGGAACCTTTTTGAACAATGTAAAATGATGGCAGGAGTATATCTTGACCTAATTTATGTAAGATTGTAAGTGGGTTATACTTGCCATTGATATGAACATGTTAAGCTTATGAAGCTAATTCATACTATGTAATTATGTAGTGATGTTCTACATGAATTAGAGTTGATAATGGTAAGTAAGGCTATTATGTAAAGCTATTGAAGTTGCTATCTATGTGCTTAATATGAAGCTTTATGCTTTGGTTGATTCTAAGAAATGATCTCAAAATCATATGTGATACTTTGTGGATGATGTTCTATAATGGTCATTATGTTATGTGCTTATATTGAAATATGTGGTCTCTGTGTGAGAGTTAAATGATAAATGCTAAGTGTTTATCATATAATTTACTATGTGCTTGCGATTGTGCCTTTGTAGCTTATGAGCTGTGTGATACATTTATATGCCTCGATTATTGGTTTGTTGTGTGCTTTATCTCTGTGTGAGACGTTAAATGCTATTATTCTATGTGAGAGGCATGATATGATCCTGTGTGGAATATGATATGCTCCTGCGTAGAAAACGCTGTGTGTGCTGATACGAATGTTGTATATACATTCATATGTATTGCATAAGCATTTGTATGACACAATTTCCTATGTTGATAAAGGACGTGTTATGTGTTGTCCTGGACGTGCTGTGTGTTGTCAGTATTTACGAGCTATATGCTCAGAGCTGTGTTCTTAAGTCGTGTTCCATTCCTCTGTTGTGTGCGATAAAGGATTTCCACTACTGTGTGCTATGGTGGACAAAAACCCAGGGACATCCTGTGTGGATTTGCATTGGCATTTCATATATTTGCATTCATATGATTAAAATGCCAGGGTATGGAACCTGTGTGGTTCATGATTGCTGTGTGCTAACTTACATGAGTTTCTGTGTGGATGTGTTTTCAGTGGGAAAATGATGATATGTTTTGGCTGTGTGCCTATGTTGATAGTTTATTATGGTAATGTGGTTTGAGCTAAATGCTTTGTATACCATAATTTGAGTTGATGTGCTATGTGCTAGAATGAATGTGATTCTATATGAATTTGGCAAGGAAATGGCCTATATAAACAAAGGAACTAAGGTATAAATTGTTGTGTGCTAACTTACCTTAAAATAGAAATCAAATGGGCATTTCCAAAGCTCAGCACGTCCTCGTGCTGACCAGCAAACCATCGTGATGTAGGCCAATTTGACCAGCACACCTCGTGTTGCTCGATTCTCTGGAAAACGATGTGAGCACGACATCGTGCTCAACACAGCATGAGCCGTGTTTCCTGGAAATAGTGAGATTGAGCATGACACGTGTTCAAATGAGGCATGACCTGTGCCAACTGGAAAATCAGAGATGACCACGTCCCCGTGTTCATCCCGTGCTGACTAGAGTTTCCCCTGCACTTCATTTAAACAGCAACACTTGTTACACTTACTGAGTATTTAAATATACTCACTCCCTGTGTGTTTTGTTTACATGTTGTGCAGGTATAACAGGATTTCCATGAGGAGGATTCGAGCACGTATTTAGCAAACATGGAATGATTGTAAAAGAGCTTATAAGAAGTAAAAATTGTTTTGATGAATTTCATTTAAATTCATTGTAACTTTTTATAATTCTTTTATTTAAATTTATATTATCCGTGTTTTTAAGAGATAATTGGAAATATTCGAAAATAAATGGTTTTAAATTTAAGTCCCACATTAGTACTTGTCTGTCCATCTGGATCGACACTTAATACTCCAGTCACTATACTACCGTTCGATAGGTCACTTGCCTAGCGAGTTGTAGTATTAATCAAACTAGGAATTAAATACAGTATACAATTGCATTTTTCATATCAAGTTTTTGGCGTCGTTGTCGGGGATGGTTCAATATTAAGAAATTAATCTTTTTATTACTTAGTCATTTTTCATTCTTTATTTTTCCTTTTACTTGATTTGTTTTTATTATTTCTTTCCATTGGATTTTACGCTTGGTTGTGTCTTTTGAGTGTTCCTGCGATTGAAAGCACAACTTTTCTTCGACGTCGCGAGCAATTGCAACATTGAAAAGAATGTCGGGTGCTGGAAGGCAAGTCTACAATTGATCTCAAAAGCAAAAGCGACTCTAATTTAGAGCAGTCAGAGACTCCAGCATGGTGGAGAAAAATCCACAGACGATGTTTGACTATGCTCGGCCGGACATGACAGGCACCACTTCTAGCATAGTCAAACCGCAGTGGCGGCTAACAATTTTGAAATCAAGAAGAATGTCATCAAGATGGTCCTACCATATGTGCAATTCGACGAACTACAAGATGATGATCCCAATGCACATCTGTCAAATTTCTTGGAGATCTGCAACACCTTCAAATTTCTTATTTTATTTTCGAGCCTGACAAATACTTCAATTCGTGTCGAAATCTAGAGTGCCTTTGGACCCCGATCCTGGCACCGCATCTGCTTAACTATAATATCTAGAGTTCCTTTGGACCGCGATCCTGGTACCGTTATCTAAATAATCATTCCATATATAAACAACAATCATATAACTTAGTATTTTCTAAATACGATTCTATATCACGTATATACACGTAAAAATACTACTCTTTCTATTATTCAGTCTATCATTTAATTACTAACAAATCCTTACTATCTATTCTTCATAAAATCTAAAAAATTTACGAATAAAACTTAAGAATTCGATAAATTTTCTTACCTCTTTCGTCCTCTATTCAATTCCACCATGTTTTTTCTTCTTTCTTATAATTTGCTTTTATCTCTCTCAATCTCTCATCTCTCCCCCCGACTTTGCCTCTTTGTTTCTTTTTCTTTGCTTTCTGATTGAAATTTTCTAGTTAGATTTACTTTCAACTGATCAATACGGTCGTGTCGAGGATAACATGGCCCATGTTAAATGTACAAATGCCACCAGCTGCTTTAATTTCCAAGATTTATGCATGTTCTACAGTGCGACTATACTTAACATATTTTTCATTTTTAGCATTATTCTACTGTTATCTATCATTTTTACTTCAATTTCATATCATTATACTTATGCATTCATGTAAATTACACCATATGAATAATATACATTAAATTTATATTTGGTTATTATTATTATTATTATTATTATTATTATTATTATTATTCTAGGTCTATTTCATTAATTATATGCTATTAAGATAGAGATGTGATACATTCAAAACCAAACCAACTTTCTAAAGATGAAGTTTTACTTGCATCTAAAAGAAATTCCTATCTAAAGGATGAAGTTGGAATTATACCTTATAGTAAAGTGAAACTTACATCTAAAGATTAAACAAAGGTTGTGATGGAGATCAATATCAACATTTTAAGTAATTGCAAACAATAATTAAAAGATAAAAGTAAGAATAGAAGTGTGATTTCTAATTCTAATAATTTTGTTATGGAGATCAATATCAACATTTCAAGTACATGGGTATTGGATACTGGATGTGGGTTACACATTTGTTCAAATGAGGGTAGACTAAGAAATAGGAGAGAGTTGGTTGAAGGTGAAGTCAAACATTGTGTGAGGAATGGAGCAAAAAGTATTGCCATTAAAATCAAGGATTTCGAACTAAATTTAGCAAGTGGACTTGTTGTTATGTTTCTACCATGGGTAAAAACATAAAGTGTTTTGTCTAGATAATAATGGAATTGATTTCACTATTCAAGATAATGTTATTAGTATTCATCGCAAATGCATGTACCATGGAAGTAGAATGCTATATAATGACCTATATGTGCTAAACGTGGATGAAACAAAGTCTATTTATAATAAAAATACAAAAAGGTTAAGACAAGTAAACTTAATCTTACCTACTTTTAGCATTGTCGTTTAGAATGTGTTAATGAGAATTACATTGAAAGGCTCCATAGAGAAGGAGTGCTTAAATTCATTTGATCTGGAGTATTATGATACATACAAATCTTATCTACAAGGCAAACGGACCAAAAATGTTTTCCAATAAGATTAGTGAAAAGATAAGTCTGCAATTGAAACTAAAACATGAGAGATTCATGTACAAGTTCTTAAGGAAGGTACAATACTTCATGAACTTTAAAGATAGCAATAGTCTCTATGATTATGTGTATCTAAAGAAGTGTAAATCCAAAATTTTTGAGAAGTTTAGGTAGTTTAAAACAAAGTGAAAAACCAACTTGGAAAAAGTATTATAACTATTTGATTGGATCGAGATGGTAAATACATTAGTCAAGAACTTGATGACTATTTAAGAGCGTATGAAATAAATTTCACATTACTCCTTTAAGAATACCTCTAAGGAGTGGTATGTGTAAAAAGTAGAAGCCAAACTCTGTTCAACTGTGATAGGTCATGCAATTCTTTCAAACTCTTTAGGATTATACCTTTAACATCATTATTTTCTTTCTAAACAAAGTTCAATAAAAGCCAAGAAAAAGACACCATGAGAGATAAGGCTGGGATGAAAACATAAAAGTGCTTTCTTAAGGTTTAGGATTGAAAGTCATACGTTAAAGAGATTAAGTGTGGACAAGCTAATTGCTAAAGAACCTAATGCGCGTGTTGGTTATCCCTAAGCGAGAAAGAGATACTGTCTTACTGCCCTAATGAGAACAAAAGTCTAAGTTGCTCAGATAGACTATTTTTTTTTGAAAGTAGATCAGATTTCAAGAAGAACAATGGAAGTAAAGTACAACTTGAAGAAATTCAAGTGCCATAATATCTTAGTCTAGAGGATACGTTGAAGATAAAGGACAATCCACAATGAATTGTTAGAGTATTCTTTACTACACAAGAGGTTAAAAGACCTAGTGTATACATGGTTTTAGTGGGAGCATAATTATTTCTCTAGTACTCTATGAGAACATCCAAATTATTGGAAACGATATTCCAACATTGAAAATTCTAACAATGGTTAGAAGTGTTTTACAATAAATGAATTTAGGACAAAATTGATATGAAGTATTAAGATTTATAGAGATAGATCATTGGCTCTTGGGAGCTAAGTCATGAAAGTACAATAGAAAGGTTTTTAAATCTTTTCTTTATGGCTTACTTAAAGGAAGGGAACATGCCCTTGTCTAAAGGAGTTATCCTAAGTAACAATAACTCTCTATCTACAGAGAGATAGAGAGATCATAAGTTAAGTTCATATGTTTATGCTATAGGATCTATCATGAAAGCTACACTAAGTACTTAATTATATGTTACTCATGCACTTAGAAGGGCTAAAATCTATTCTTAGTACAAAAGTGTAAAAGAAGATCTATACATATAGGGATATGGATGCTTCTTGATCATTACTAAAAAATGAATATAGATTGTAAGTGAAAGATACATCAAGTTGTTAAGAGTCCTAGCTCTAAACAATTTTTTAAGGCCTATTCTACATAGTTCGAATATACTACAGTAAGAGTGGTTGTTAAGTATGGTTTGGTGAAAGAAGTTTATAACTAAGTTAGGAACTATCCTAAATGTTCTATACATAGTAGAGTTCTTCTATTTCAGTAACAAGACCATTGCACAAGCTAAGGAGTCTTGGTCGCACTAAACACATACTAAGTCAATTTTACATGATTAAAGGGATAATGAAAAGAAGTGATGTCAAAGATAAACAAAGAGATAAGTGAAAATGATGCAACCAATGCTAATTAAGTTGTTAGTAAGTCTTAAACATAGAACGTGTGTTAAGATAATTGGCTTTGGGTATATGCCTAATTGAAATTAAGGCTAGTGAGAGATTGTTAGTGTGAGTCCTAAGTCCAAAGACAAAATTGCTTATCATTTAGAGAGAATGATAAAGATAAGACAAAAAATTTTATCTGTTCTTTTTCTTGTGTATGTAGATCTAATAAAATCATCCTTGATGTTAGTCATGTTCAATTATTAGTGTAAGGCAATTGATAATGATTTATATGAACATAAGGATAACATCTAAACATTCATAGTTGATCATTAATAATAGAAATTGGAATGAACTAAAACTAGTATGTGTTTCTAAGAGATGATTGTGTTTCACGAATCATGGAGCATAGAAAATATAGATACATCATAGAGAGGATGTACTGAATTGGTCAACCAAATGAGAATGTTACATAGTAGACTATAAGTCATAAACATTCTCACAACGACTCTTATATTGGTATCCTTAGGCCTGAAGTCTTTATGTGACTTAGGTGGATTATGATATGCTTTGACATATGTCTAACGTGACCTTTAATTAGATTCTGAATACTAATACGATTGGGTATATTATAGTCCATGTATGCCATAAATAAGTAAAAGGATTGCCACTTTCAAAAGTGAGACGATATCACTGGCCACTTGACATGTAATTGAGTTGTGTGTGCCTACTCCAAGATTGTATGATGAGATCATAAGTCTGAGCTTGTCAGTTTTACAAATAATATCAATAAAGTGACAGTATAGAATAAGGATGAATTTCTTCATCTCTTGTATTGTCATGATATCAAATTACAAATGATCGTAGAAAAACTACAAGGCAGAAAATTCACATTATCCATATGTATAATGTATGTCTTAATTAAGACATGGATGGATAAAAATAAGTGATTTGTCCTAATCTAAGTGTCATCCACAATTTTTTATCTTAAATAAAGGAGGATAATATTTTGATTTATTCTTAATTAATTTTTTAATAATCCTTAAAGAGTTGTATTTTAAATACAACACCTTTCAAGGTATTTAACTAAGAATAAAATTAAAGAGTTCTAATAAAAAATTACTACACCACTAAAGTCATTATATAAATACCTACACAATTAACATATTAGGTTGGATCAAGATTGTGGACGACACACATTATGCAAATAACAAAACTGCTGGATGTTTTTCTTGTTCAAAAACTGACCCTAATTTTCTCTCTCTAGGCCATTTTCTTCATGGTCATTAAACATCATGTTGAATTTATTCAAATTTAGTGAATTATATGTTTAAGGAGAGATAAAAATTTTTGTTCTATGCAGGTGTGTATGTGAGAGTAGAGGGGATTAACTCAAGGGTAGTCTCTCAACCTCAACAACATCATACTACGCAATTATAACAAGAAAAATAAGAGATTAATTTTTCTTGGCCTAATTCTTCAATCGTAAGGAAACAATTCTATTGTTTGATTAGCTCAAAAAATATTAAATCTTGCTGCATCATGGTTAACCTCAGGATTAAAGAATTCCCAATAAAATTTGCATGTGTATACAATATTAGAGATATAAATATGTGATGTGTTGAATTTTATTTGATGACGATTTATATGCATTGAGTTTGTGACTCATTAAATTAAAAATATTTTTTGGATATCAGTATAGGATGTTGTCAACTATGTAATGTCTTTGGAAGTCATTTTGAGTTACACGAGTTGATGAACGGTCATGTAATTCAAATGGACAAACCGTGTAATGCTAAAAGTGTGTTAAAATGAATGATTTTAATTGATACAAATGAATATGATGGTTATAAATAATGGAAAAAGGTTAAAGAAAGGTTAAAAGTGAATATTCAAAACAAAATTTTTTAAATTATACTAGTTTCCTTAGAGTTTAATCTAGAAAAGAAAGGAGAGATAACTAGCATACATGAAGTACAAGAATGTTACAGTTTTTTTGTTGTATTAAAGTAGGGATATTATTCGTAGGGACTTATGCATTCGTGAATGTTACATGTTAAATGGAAAATGAAATATGTGCATTTCAATGAATTGTTTGCATTTCATTGAACAGAAACATGGAAAATATTCATAGTTCATAGAGGAGAGGTGTAGCTGAGTTCGAACAATTACTTACACTAAAGCAACGGCAATTTACCAATATACTGTTCCAAAAAAAAATTTTCTCAATTAAAGGTGAAAAAATTAATTACCAAAAAAGGCGAAAAAAAAGATATTTCCCAAAGAAAGGTTTTTTTTGAAACAACCCAATCCCACTAGCTATACTAGTGGAATACTACGCACGTACATATACATACTCCTCCCTCTTCCCTCTTCCTTTAACAAATCCGAAAATTAAGGAATTGGTCAATCATTAATGTAATGATTACAAGAATAATTTCTTAAATCATTAATTCTTTATAATTATATTATCATTAATTAATTATTAGTATAATAATTAAAAAGCAAAATTCTTAAACCTAATAAAATGAAAATGTCATTACTTAATTATATTTCATTTAAGTAATAATAATAATAATAATAATAATAAATAAATAAAATAAAAATAAAATCTTATGAAAAATAAAATAATATAAACATATTGAGAATAAATTAAATAAAATATATGTATTTTCTATTGTTCATAACGGTTGTTTCTACGAACAACTATTCTAAGACAGGTATCATGTCGTCTTTGTCGTCTCTGGGTCTTCATTTGTATGGCGTCCGGTCCAATTTTTTTAAATTAATAAAATATTGTAAGTGTACGATTCTTCGTATATTAAATTAATTTAATATAAGGATTATTTACATTTAATACTGTCGTATAAGGATTATTTAAATTTAAATTAATTTAATATTGACGTATAAGGATTATTTAAATTTAAAATATGTTAAATTAATAAAATAAATGTAAGTATACAATTCTTCGTCTATTAAATTAATTAAATAAAGGTAAGTATACAACTTAAATTTTAGCAGTATAATTTTAAAATAATAATTAATATATTTTGAATTTAATTTTTAAATATTAATAAAAAATAAATAATATTTTATAATTAAAAATAAATAATAAAAGATGACTAAAAATTTAATATAGTTATTTTTAAGTTAAGCATATAGTTGAGAAATATGTGAAATTAAAGTTATTAGAACAAAAGCATTATGGGTATTGCAAAATCCCATATTGCTTAGTTGAGGAGTGTGTAATGTCTTTATTAAGATAAGTACACATTGGGCTTAGTGAAAAAAGAGAAAAAGAAGACCTCTCGCGCACATCTGACCGGCTTTCCAAGAGTAAAATTGGCTAAACACCCCCCGCCCTCGCAAAGGCTTCGATGATTTTATTTTTTGTCCCAATTAATTCCTTCCGTTTTCAATTTTTATTTGACCTTAAATTGAAAGTCATGTTTTCCCCCCTTTCCCATGTCCAGACAAAAATTATTCCCCTCCTTCCCACCATCTATACGGGAGAAATACGGTGTGTCGTATAACTGCTCGTACGCCCAGCGGGATACGCTCAAAAACCCTCCCTCGACTGGTCAATTTCTTTTTTCTTTCAACTGAACTGGTCAAATGACCCTAAAGCAAGGAAACATGTTTGTGGTAGAGTACGAGGTGAAATTTGCACAGAGGTTGCGTTATGCAACTTCTCATGTAGCTATAAAGTGGAATAAATGTTAGAGATTTGAAAGTGGCTTGAATGTGGTGGTTTGAAGCAATATTATATTTGGAGACCCGTACTGTTATATTGATCTTAAAGACAATACAGTTACAATAGGCAATATTAAGAAAGAAAAGAAGAGAAGTAACAATAAGCAGAAGAGACAGATGTCTCACCTAGCAAAGTCCACTAAGCCTGGCAAACATCCTGGTTTTATTCAACCTACCTATTCTTAACCTACACACAAATTGCCTTGTTTTGACCTAAAATCAGTGAACTGAATGTCAAATAGTGGTTCTAAGAGCTTAGAATGACTTAGAAAGGTTTCCACACCAAAATAGAAATAAATATGTGTTTAGTTTCTGTGGCATTTTGAATTAGGTCATTTGGAGTAGAAATCCAAGCTGCGGTGCTAACCATAAGTTTGAAAAATTATCAAAGATGTACCAGAATGAAGTAGGTGAGGTACCACAACTCAAAATGAACCTTATGGTGTATAATTTTGAGGAAAAATAATTCTAAGGGTCAAATATAATTATCGTTAGATGAAATGATTTTTACATGAAAAATGACACAAAAGTATACTAATATTGGAAAAGGGAAGTAAAATAGCATTTCATGCATACATGAATACATATAGTATTGTCATTTTTACATGATTTAAATAAGGTTAAATTTATATAGGATATTGAGTAGACGCACGAGATAGAGAATTGGAGTTTTAGACGGGCTACCTGTCATGAGTTAGATGGGTATTCTACATGAGTTTATATGCTACTTGATTATATATATATATATATATATAAAGCAGAATACACAGACAATTAATGCATGTTTACGCGTCATTTTGTAGTTTTTTGAATTAAATTTAAATATTAAATATATTTAAGACAATTAATATAAAAATATTTTCAAAATCAATAGAAATAAGGAGAACATAAGAAAAATAATTTAATTAATACTTACTATAAAAAGTAATTTCTTTACAAAACTATAAAAGGCATGTTTTAGTTTAATTATATATTTCTGATTCTTGAATTTTTCTCTCATTATTCTGTAAAAAAATCTTATTTCATTTTTTATTTTATTTTATTTTTAATATGAAGGTGAATCATCATGTTTCGCATACTTTCATTGGTAATAATGTATTTTTAAAACAACAATATATTTCACTCTTCTTTATTCTATTAATAATAAATTATTGTTTATATATAATAATAATTTTTAAAATAAAAATAAAATGACAACTAATTAGATATTCTTAGTATTATTCATCTTAAGTGGATAAATATTTTATAAGAATAATAAAAAATAATAAATTAAAAACTCTCATAAAAGAACTTAAAATAAAAAAATGAATGAATATTTTTATTTATTTTATTTAAGTTTTTTATTTTTTATTATATTCAAAATATTTCTATTAAAAGGATCGCAATCGTATAAAATAATTTATTAAAAAATATATTATAATTTATAGTTATAATTAATATATTAATACAATTGTAATATACAGCGACCCACTGCATTGTGTGAGATTCAATTTTTAAATTATATGTTTGGTCTATATCCAGCATATAATATTGTGGAATACAATTTTAAAATTGCACTATTATTTAATATTTTACTATTATTACAAACAATCTACAATTTATTTTTTAATCAAAATTCTAAATTAAATATACTTACCAAAAAAATATTCTTTATATATTTTTCCAATGTTTTTGTTCACATGAATTTCTCATGATTTCAAATTGAAATATATTGTGTATGAAAATTATTTTGGTCTCAACTCTTATATGTATATACATAACTCAAAAGAATGTTTTTTAATCTTAGGGATACTTGGAATACGATAGAAAGTCTTTATTCCAATATCTTTAATATTTCTGAGTTGTTTGTTAAAACATTTAGCTGATTTTATATCTTACTTTTTACAAGATAAGCTTATCTTAACAATAAGCCTAACTATCTCAGTTAATTTTAATAGATGATCTCTTGCTTTTCTTACTCTTTATATCTAAAAAAAATTAATAAACACTTGAAAAATATTTTTATAATACATTCCAACTTTATCTTGAACATTTTTTATTTTAATTCAAAATTATCTCATCTCTATCTTAGGCATTAAATTTAACAAACACTACCAACATATGTATCAAAAATTTTAGGTCACTTTTTCTATTTTTTTTGGGTAAAAAGCTATGCGGTCCCCGAGTAATACCATGAATAATTTCCCGGTCCCCGAATTTTCAATATTGGTTTTACCGGTCCTCCACAAATTTAAAATTCACTACCGTTAGTCCCTCCGTTAAATTAGTCTAACGGATTAACAATTAAATAATTTACCGGTCCCTCTAATCTTTTTTGCTTAATTTACCGGTCCCTTTTTAATACACACGTGGCAGGGGCAACAGGGACCGGTAAATTAAAGAAAAAAAGATTAGAGGGACCGGTAAATTATTAATTGTTAATCCGTTAGACTAATTTAACAGAGGGACTAACGGTGGTGAATTTTAAATTTGTGGAGGACCGGTAAAACCAATATTGGAAACTCGGGGACCGGAAAATTATTCATAGTATTACTCGGGGACCGCATAGCTCTTTACCCTTTTTTTTTGTAAAAATCAATTTTTAGAGAGTTGATATGATTGAGAGGTGAAAAATTATTAATTTTAGAAAATACTCAGATTGTATGTTACAATTTTTTGGTCCTTATTTTTGACATATTACTTAATAAATATGGCAAAAAATATAAATTAAATACTATTTTATTTATTCATTAATATATTGTTATTTGACAAATTATGTAGGAAAATATAATTAAAATATTTTTTATGAATTAAATGTTCGTCATACTCTTTGAAAAGTGTGTATTTCATGTAATTTGTATTTTCATTCAATATAAACATATGTATAGGTAAACTACTTATCTAACATAAGAAGATTAGAAGAGAGATTGTAGAAAATTTAAATTTGTGATACATATATTTACCGATCAACCTAAATTAAAGTTAATTAAATATTTGTGTCCATGCATGTACACATAATACGACATGTATTATCTCACATTATATGTAATTCATATATTAAATAATTTTACCACACATTTTCTTAAAATTATATTCTAGTATTTTACGTGAATAATAATATTTTGAGTCAATTAATATTTATGAAATGAAGTAAATAGTTTTTTTCATGGTTAGATATATGTTATTATTCTAGAAGTGAAAAAAAAATTGATTTAAGGTTACTTATTTGCGACAATGAAGACAATAGATGCAATTCCACAAAAAGATTATTATTTACAAAATGTTTTTTAAAATAAGTTGTGCCAATGTACTTAAAATATTTGTATATTTTTTTATATTTTAAATATTTTATTGAAATTATCTTTTAATAAAATAACTATATTAAAATTTAAATTAATAAATTAAAAAGAATTCTATAAAGTATCCCGCTACATCGCTCGGGAACAATGGCTAATATATATATATATATATATATATAATTTTTTCTTAGATGATTGTGTGATTTGAGATTCCTTTATGTCGCTAGCACATCCGATGCCATGAAAGATTATAGTCCAAGTGTTGATAGTTTAATGTTAGATATGTTAATGGAATGTGATGTTTATATGATGGTCATATGAAAATTTATAATTTAAGGTTTAAAGAGTATAATGGTAAAGGTAAACATATAAGAACTTAAAGAGAGAAAATAGATGATGTATTTTGTAGTTTTCAAAGGTAAAATAATGTGGTGATTGACATTGTTGGATTCACATAGAAAAAAAAAATAATAGAGGAAAGTGACTACTTGGTAGGGATCCTAGAGAAAGATTTTTAGATCCTAAATCAAAAAAATTCCTAGACAGACCTACGAGCCAAACTTTAGATCTTTAGATCCTAAAGTATATACAAATCAAAGAGAAATCTTCAGATCTTAGAAGACCTTTGGGTTAGAATTTGCATAGTGAATCTCATTATAGATCCCTGAAATAAAAAATACGATCATTTTCGTCAAATTTTTATTGGAATTTTCTGAAATTATCGATGGATTCGATGTTAAAATATATAAAAAAATAATTATTTAATTAATCAATATTTTAGATGAAATTCGACGCAATTTTTGTAATAATTGAGATTCCATAAGCCAAATCCTTAATAACAGGACTGAACGCTTTTGCTAAATAAAACTATAAGCGGAAGCGAACTCGAAATCCTTGATACTTAATCCGATAAAGATCTTGGTACATAGGTCTTTTAATTAATCCACATCATTCAGTTGCTATAAAGGAATGATGGGTATCCTTTTATAAAAGTGGATAGGTACATAAGAAAAGGAATGTCTATTCAATGAAGAAGTAAGTCTATTCACTTTCTAGTGTATTCAATTAGGGACCACAACTTATTATATTTAGTTAGTATAGTTGCTAATTTTGTCCATTATAAAATAGCTTATGCCAGGGTTTCTACACATATTAAAATATGACTTCACACTTATTATAAATATCATGCTTATACTGTATTAAGTAGATCACTTTAATTAAGCTGTTAAACTTTATTTTAGCAATTAACATGCGATTATAACAACAATGCATGTACGTCCACATGCCAAAATGAATTAATATATAACACATGTTGTTAGTCTATATATCCAACAATCTTCCAGTTGTACGTAATAAACCATGTGTATATATAAACTTAATATGATTATATTCATATCACTAACAAACTAAAGTTATTCGAACAATATAATACTATTGTTCATCATTTTAAACCAATCTTGTCCATTAGCACAAGAATCAAGGGGACTTTGATCGCAACGCATAAGGCACAACTAAACCCACAAAGTCGCATGTACTAACATAACAAAATGACCTGGACCAAGTATGGATGTGTAGCATGGGAATTTCATGTGATGTGATCGGTAACATGTCTTTCCAACTAGTCCACCTTGTAGAAACCAAATTCAGAGTAAAACTGAAGTACTTGATTACTAAATAATCGTGATAACACTGAAGTAATGAGTAAAAATACTATATAGACTCCTATTGAATGTAAAATTTTTTTAAACTGTAAAATATCATTTGAGTATGCACTCATGAAAGGCTTTAGGTGTTTATACCTTAATCAGTGGATCCACAATCATGAAGTCTATACTAAATTGCTTAAAATTAACTGAACACTCTGAATTTTTTTTATATGAAAGAACAACAAATGTATTATCACTATACGACTTCAATGGCCTTTCAATACTGCTAAGTACATGTAGCTCATAAGAAAAAAAATTAACATAATCTAATTCTTTATAGTGTGTAACGAAGTTTCATTTCTACCATGGAGGAAACAATGATTTTTTCACTTAAAATGCCTTTGAAAATTTCTCTCCCCTTAAGTAAACAAATCATTATGAACTTCAACACAATATAAGCACCTTGAAAAGTTGGAAACTGAATACTTAATGATATCTCATTTAACCAACTTTCCTTAAATGAGCATATAAAGACTTTGTTCCCTAATGCTTTTTATTGCTACTTAATATTCTTTATCTAAATTATTAAAATATTTGCCTAATATTCCAATCATTAAAGCTAAAAATATCCTATAGTTCCTTTTTTGGGTACTATTTTGAGAATAACATGTCTCACAAAACAATTTAACTTCACTAGATTTGTAGTAGTCACAATCTTCAAAAAAGTTTATCTTGAACCTAATGATAACTTTACTGTATGAAGCATATGATACCAGAAGCCTAATTAAGCATTTAAATGGACTTATGAAACAAATATCATCCATCTTTAAACCAAATGTGTCATTTGGGTTAAGATCATCACTCCTTTATTGATGACACTCATCTACATTAAGAGAATAGAACTTTCATTCACTTTATTGAATTGGGTGAATGAATTTATTTTGATTCAATGAATTTTTTATGTTCATTAAAGAATTGCAATTGAAATTACCAAAGATGAAATTTTTCACTTTCTCATGGACCATAACAATGACACAAATGTTCTTAAGGTTATTGAGTTTAACTTTTTGAATAACTCCATTGATTTTGTTAGAGAGATTCTCAATAATATCTCGTGCAACTGGATTTGCTTCTTGTACAGGTTATTAGTTACTAATCGTGATCAATGGCAACTACAACAAGACAAAGTCTTTGAACGTAATCTCTTCCCCAAGCTCAATATCCTTCAAGAACTTGACTTTCTTCTATTAAAAAATTATTCTTAATCTGGGAACAAAAAACTTAATACCTCATGAACTTTAAGAGTATTTAACAAAAGTAACTAATTATTTTGTAGTCCAATATTTCCTTATTGGGCCTTTAAGACCTTACTTTATTTGGACATCACAATTGTGTAAGTGTTATATAAAATTAAAGCAATAAGCTCTGCAGACCTTTAAATATCCTTTAAAATAGACTCATAAGGCCTTTACAACCCAAAAACTAGACTCATGAATACACAATGCAATACATTCATCACGCAAATTTTCTAACAATCAATTGGGCCCGAGGCCCACATGCTCAGACAAAAATGAAATGCAACCCTAAACATGACAAATCCGTTTTAAGTTTTAAACTCAAGTTGTTAAGAAAAATTGTGCCTTTAGGCTCATTGAGTTAAAACTCAGTAATGGGTTTGGGTCAAGCCCAATATTATTCATTGAACGAATGTTCTCAAGTCCACAAGATAAACACCAACTTATTTTGTGCCAAAAATAATATTGATTCAATCTTCTCTTTTTACCAATTTTACACCTATAACACAATAAAGTATAAAATCTATACGCATGCATTTAAGTATAAAATGCTTACAAATAAAAACACATGTTTTCCATACTGCCAAAAACTATTTTAGCCCCTAAATTTATCATAAAATTTATTTTAGGTCCTTAACAATCAAACTAGATCAACTAGCCTTTTAAAGTGATTAACTAAAGCACCTAGTTTAGGGTTTTTGTGATTAGGCCACCAAAATAAATTATGAACAAAAGTTAATCAGGTCTACATAATGTGTACACATATATGTCAGCCCCTCAATATTTCATAAAGCCAATCTTAGCTATATTTGATTTAAACTTTGTCAAAATAGTCATTAATGATCAAATTATGTACCTAGTTTTGCCTTTTATGAAACAAACATGAAATAAAATGTGACTAGACCTCATTAGGATCAAAAACCACTTATTTGATATTATTTTAAATGATGTTTAACACCAAATAAACATACCATATGAAACAACCCACAAAAAACACAAACTAGCTCACAAAACTAGCCAATTATGCGTTATAATGTTAAATGACTGCTCTGATAACATTGTTGGCATTTTTACATGTCTATAACCTAATAGAAGCAGAAAACCAAAACAAAAGCACATAGAAATCCATGCAAGATCACACCATAACAACTAGAACAACATAATATGACTAAAATTGAAAACTAGCTAGTAAAAAGTCGAAACTTTAATGAAAAGATTAAGTTTTTACCTTTCTCCTTTGTAGGTCATGCATATCGATGAGTAAAATAAGTAACTAGTTCTAGGACTGTAAACGAGTCGAGTCAAGCTGAGTTTTAGAGTAATCGAGCTCGGCTCGTTTAAAATTTCACGAGTTTGAGCTTGAGCCGATTTTTGAATCGAGCTCAAAATTTGTTCACGAATAGTCTTATTTAAAGTCGCAAACAAACGAGCATGTTGACGAGCTTTTCAAATTTTGCTAAACGAAAATTAAAATACAATTTTATTCGACGTAAATTAAAAAACTAACACATTTATTAAATATTGTTAATATTTTTTATTTTTATATGATATAGTTATTATTTTTAATTAATATAATAAATTTATTATAATTTATTATATATTTCATCAAAATATAATTATTATGAAATTGATTCACTTTTAAATAAATCATATATTGTGAAGCTGATTTTCAAAATCTGATTTTCTTGATAAACATTATATTTTAAAGAAATGATATAAAATCAAATCTAAAAACAGAGAGAGGAGAGAGAATATATATATATATACACGATCATTTCGTAAACCTCGGCCCAATTTGTTTAAAATCCAAAATCAAACATATGCGGAAGCAAAATAAGTTTGAAAAACATTCAAACTGAAATCCGGCGTGTATATACAAAAAATGTACAACATATGTACAAAACAAAATGTAATAAATGAACTCTGGAGCCCGACCTTTGACATAAGCTCTGGAAACGCTGATCACCTCTGGCACTGTCCAGTCAGCAGCAGCTACCTACGATCTGCACAATCATTTAAACAATAAAGGGGGTGAGTATAAAATATACTCAGTAAGGATTCTTAGCTTAATACCAATTAAATGATGTACAAGGGAAAAATACGATTCAGCACGAAGACGTGCCTAATTGTTTCTCCCTCTGACATCTCTGTATGCCAGTCAAACAAATCACACAGATAGAAACAGCACACAGCATATCAACCACATAGGTTTATACCTTATTTTAGCACACAACAACATTAAGATCATATAGATCAATCATACATAATATCGAACCACACAGGTAGCGATAAGAAGAAATTCACACAAAACAGTGATCAGAAAGCACACAGTATTCTATAGTCTTTATCTCAAACAGATATCAAAAATCCACACAGGAATAAATAAGTCAGATCACACAGATCTTAACAACTTTCATTCAATATTTCACACATATATGAATGTAATGTATGAAATGAAATGCTAATGCAAATCCACACAGGGTGACCCCAGTTTATTGTCCACCATAGCACACAGCAGTGGAAATCCTCTATCACACACAGCAGAGGAATTGCACACAGCCTGAGCACACAACTCTAAGCATATAGCTCGTAAATACATACATCACACAGCAAGTCCAGGACAGCACACAGCAAGTCTAGGACAGCACACAACAAGTCCTTATACACATAAGAACAATATTGCCACATAGGCTCGTGTCACACAGATATGTAATATGTAATTGTATGAATGTCATTTAATTCATATCAATACACAACAATAGAATGACATTTGTATCGGCACATAGCACAGCACACAACACAACTCACACAGAGCAGATCATAACCACACAGGTTAATATTGTCATGCTCTCATTAAGTTCATTCATAACACACAGTAAGAACAAGAAAGCATATCAACATCGCATAATAAGCATATACCACATAGGTATAATATCGCATCATCTCAATCAAAATATACCACATAGGTATCATATCAATTATATGTTAACATTTAACAATCATATCAGTTTCAATATCATAAGTCATCCAAATCGACTTATCATCAATTCATTCATTCAATTCATTTTCAAACAGATTCGTCTAACTCTAGCAATTTCAACAATTCATTATAGGCCAACTATCATTACTTATAAAGAAGCCTAATTAATATAGTTTATGAATCAGTTTAGTAAGCGTAAGAACACTTACCTCGAAAATAAGTAAAACGGCAATCTCGATACCGACTCAGTCTCCGTCCAGTCATCGTACAGATCCTCCTATACGAAATTACATATTCACATATCATTAATTTCTTCTTTTCATATCAAATTCAACCTTAGAATCATCTAAGCATAATTCTAACCCTTAGTTTATAATTTCCAGCAAAACCCTTTGTAAACCCTAAGTCAACCCTGGGTTTATACCTCTTTTTATCAAACCCTTCTTCCTAAAATCCTTTCCAACACATAAAAACAATCAATTCAAGTTTATTTCACTTAATTTCATCATTTCCAATAGAAATCTTGCAAGTTAAATCCATCCAAAATCAATTTATTCAAAGAATAAACCTTATATAAACCATTTATAAGCTTACCTTGTGTTTTTGGATGAATTCTTGCAAGGCTTGGTGTTTGTAGGAAGATGAAGTGATTAAGAACCTTTAGGATGCTGTTAGGAAGATGAAAGAACGTTATAGAAGAGTTATGAGGTGTTAGATAGGTTTTTATCTTGTTTTAAGTGTGTTAAGTCGGTTAAAAACAAGTCTGGTCGTCCAAAATGGCCTCTGGAAACGGCCTATGGGCGTTCTAGTGGCCGTTTTCTCTCTCTGACCACCAATTTGCAAGGGAACGGCCTGTGGCAACGACCTCCAGGTCGTTTCACTTGGTGGTTCCCCGTTTAATTTTAGCACAAAATGCATTTTCAGCATTTTTCTCTTTTTTCTTGGTTATTTCATATCACCCTTATATCAACCTTTGATCAAGCTTTATATATTGATGTTTAAACATTTTTTTGTCATAGTTTTAAGACAAAAACTTTTTGGGATTGTCGACGAAAATTTCCGGGATGTTACAATTCTCCCCTACTTAGAAAATTTCGACGAAATTTCAACTCTTGGAACTTCTAAGTCAAACTGACTTACTTTTCTTTCTAATGTACTAACAATTCAAAGTACCAATCAAAATACTATTCATAATAGTCAAGAACAAGATCTAACATCAAAACATACCTCAATGCTCTAATGTAGAGTTAGGAAATAGATATGGATACTATAGTCTCATATCTGACTCAACCTCCCAAGTCGCTTCTTTTAGTGAATGAAAACTCCATTTCACCAAAACCATCAGATTCTCACGATTCCTGAAATGTCTCACCTGTCTATCTAATATCTCAATAGGCTCCTCCTCGTAAGTCAGCTCCTTTGATATCTCTAACTCTGGAGCGCTCAACACATGGCTAGGATAAGATCGGTATCGTCTCAACATAGAAACATGGAATACATCATGTAATCGGGACAAATCTGCTGGTAACCTTAGTCTGTAAGCTAGTGGTCCCACTCTCTCTGTAATCGTGTATAGTCTGATATACCTAGGACTCAATTTACCACGTCTGCCAAATCGAATCACACCTCTCCAGGGTGAAAATCGCAAGAAAACCCTATCACCGACTGCATACTCTATCTCTCAGTGATGTCAGTCATAGTAACTCTTCTGACGATCCTGATCTACTTGCATACATCTTTTCACAACATTTACTTTATTTAGGGTTTGCTGAACCAACTCCGGTCCCTCAATCTGTCGCAAACCCTCAACATCCCAGTAAACTGGACTACGACACTGTCTCCCGTATAATGCCTCGTAAGGTGCCATACCAATACTGGAATGACAACTATTATTGTACACAAACTCGACTAAAGGTAAGTGATCGTCCCAATTACCTCCAAATTCTCGAACACAAGCTTGTAACATATCCTCTACTGTAGAATCGTCCTCTCTGATTGACCATCTGTCTGAGAATCGAAAGCTGTACTAAACCTCAAACGATTACCCATCGAATCCTACAAACTCTGCCAAAATTGCGATATAAACCTAAGATCACGATCAGACACAATAGAGATAGGAACACCATGTAATCTGACAATCTCGGCAACATATAAATCAGCAAGCCTATCCAATGTATCCTCCTGTCGGATAGCTAAGAAATGAGCTGATTTTGTCAGTCTGTCAACAATAACCCAAATAGCATCGTGACGTCGTGACGTCCTCGGTAAACCAATAATAAAATCCATTGTGATCTTATCCCATTTCCAATTTAGAATCTCGAGTGGTCTCAATTTTTCCACTGGAGCTTGATGTTCTGCTTTTATCTGCTGACACTGGAGACATCTAATAACAAACTTTGCTATCTCTCGCTTCATATGTACCCACCAATACAACTTTTGCATATCTCGATACATTTTTGTACTACCAGGATGAACTGATAATGGAGAAGAAAGAGCCTTTGTCATTAGCTCATTCTTCAACTTTGCAATATCTAGAACACACAGTCTATCCCAATAATACAGTACACCAGTATCATCAAGTCAATGTAAAGTAGGTACCTTTTCTCGCTCCATTTTCTTTTTTATTTGCATCAAGTGATTATCTTCATTCTGGTGTGATGCAATCAAATCTCGCATCTGAGGTCGTACTCTGATGTTTGCCAACATCTGATTCTCAACCAAATCCAATTGCACTCGTAACTCTCTCAAAGCAAATAGAAACTTCACTATATAAGTAACTGAATCATCATCCCCTTTTTCTTTTCTGCTAAGTGCATCAACGAACACATTTGCTTTCCTAAGATGATACTCAATCGTGCATTCGTAATCTTTCAACAACTCAATCCACCGCCTCTGTCGAAGATTTAGCTCTCTCTGTGTCATAACATACTTCAGACTTTTATGATCAGTAAAAATTTGAAAAGTCTCCTCGTATAGGTAATGATGCCAAACCTTCAGAGCATGAGTGATCGCTGCTAACTCCAGATTGTGAGTCGGGTAGTTAGCCTCGTGCGGTCGTAACTGTCGTGAAGTATATGCAATCACTCTACCGTGCTGCATCAATACTCCATGTAACCCAGCTCCAGAAGCATCTGTATAAACAACAAAGACACCTCCCTGCGAAGGTAACATCATAACTGAAGCTTCAACCAATCTCTTCTTCAGTTCCAGAAAACTCACTTCACAGTTGTCATTCCAGACAAATAGAACATTCTTTCTCAACAAAGATGTCATAGGTCTAGCTATCCTCGAAAAATCCTCGATAAAACGACGATAATAACCTGCTAGACCCAGAAAACTACGTACCTCTGATACGTTTCTCAGAGCTTCCCACTTCTGGACTGCCTTTATCTTGCTAGGATCCAGTTTCACTACCTCTGCTGAAATCACGTGTCCTAGAAAGATAACCTCAGACATCTAGAACTCACATTTGCTAAACTTAGTATACAACTCTTTTTCTTTCAGTAAATCTATCACAATACAGAGATGTCTTCGATGCTCATCTCTATCCCTCGAATACACCAGAACATCATCAATAAACACAACCACAAACTGGTCTAAATAAGGCTGAAATACCTTATTCATCAGTGCCATAAATACAGCAGGTGCATTCATCAATTCGAATGGCATAATAGTAAACTCGAAATGTTGTATCGAGTCCTGAACATTGTCTTCTCAATCAAGCTATCCTCAACTCTCAGCTGCCAATAACCTGATCTGAGGTCAATTTTAGAAAACACTGTAGCTCCTCGTAGCTGATCAATCAAATCGTCTATACGTGGCAACGGATACTTATTCTTTATTGTCACTTTATTCAGCTGATGATAGTCGATATGCAATCGCATACTACCGTCCTTCTTCCGTACAAACAACACTGGTGCTCCCCAAGGTGATACACTAGGTCGTATAAAACCTTTCTTTATTAATTCCTCTAACTGTCGCTTTAACTCTTGTAACTCAACAGCTGCCATCCTGTAAGGTGCAATAGAAATTGGTGCTGCTCTCGACACTGTCTCTATCCTGAAATCAGCCTCTCACTGTGGTGGCAATCCCGAGAACTCATCAGGAAAGACCTCAGGATACCCACAAACTATCTCCACATCTCGTACCTCTAACTTAGGTTAATTCAGATCAATCATTGAAGTAAGATAGGCATCACAACCCTCTTTAATCAACCTCACAACAATCACTACTGAAATCAGGCAAGAAGGAATAGTCTTCGTTTCGCCTACTAGTAGTACTCGTCTCTCACCATCAACCTCAATCATAACTTCCTTTGAATAACAATCAACCATAGCGTGATTTTTGGATAACCAATCCATCCCTAAGATGACCCCAAACTCAGTCATCCGCAATAAAATCAAATCTGCTAAATAAGTCGACTCGCCAATATGTAACTCACAGTTTCGTAAAATATGTCTCGCCAACATTGTACCACCAGCCGGCATCAATACCGTAACAATATAACCTAGATGCTTTATAGTACCTACAATATGGTCTACAACTGACTCACTCACAAAAGAGCACGTAGAACCTGGATCAATCAATACTAAAGTAGTATATGTAAAGATAGAAATAGTACCAGTGATCACATCTGGATCCTCTGCAGCATCATCTCTAGTCATAGCATAAACTCGAGTCTGTGGTGTTGACCCTGATGGTGCTTCTACTCCTATAGATCCACCTCCTCTACCTGAACCAAATGCTCCACCTTTGGAGGCTGCTCCTCCTCTAGAAGTATAACCAAAACCTCTACTAGTGCCAGTCGAAGCTGCAGGCCTAGCCTCACCAACACTACTCTGTCGGGATACCTCACCACTCTTTATCCCCTGTCTCTGTGGACAGTCTCTGGAAAAATATCCCGGCTAGCGACAAGTATAACACAGTGAAGTGGTCTCTCTACCAACGTAAGTACTTGTACCTCGTCCTTGAGGAATAGGAGGCCTCGTGGAATAACCTCTACCACTACCTCAAGCTCCTCTCTCAGACTGTCTAGTCTCACTACCACTTGTCTCTTTAGGTGGCCTAAAATCTTTCTTCTTTTTCTTTTGTTGTTGAGTACTCGAACTACCAGAGATCCTATGTCGCTTATCTCCCGATTTATCACCCTCTGCCTCTAACTCCTCGACCCAGATAGTTGTCTCAAGCAATAACTCGTAGGTAGGAGGTTTCATTGCAATCCTATCTCGAATAGTGCACCTCAAACCTCGCTCAAATCTGTCTCTTCTCTTTCTATCTGTGCCAACATCCTCTGGAGAGTAACGAGATAACCTGGTGAACTCTGCCTCATACTCAATCATTGTCATCTCCTTCTATTTCAGCTCTAGGAATTCAATCTTTTTCTTCGTCTGATAATGTAGAGGAGTATACTTATCAGCAAATCTCCTCAGAAAATCATCCCAACTCAACACTTGCTGACTATCTGGAATTGCTTCCCACCAATTCCAAGCTTCTTTCTCAGTGAGAGACATAGTGTACCTCAATTTTTGCTCTAGAGTACATCTCATACGCGTCAGAATCCTCTTCGTATGCATGAGCCAATTGTCCACCTCAGCTGGATCAGTGGTACCCTCTAATATTTTTGCTCATTGCTTTCTTACTTCAGCAAAGTTTTTATCAATGTTTAGGTTTGTCTGGCTCCCTGAACCTCTACCCTGCTCTCTCATCATCTTCTGCATCATCTCCCAGAACAGAGCATATGCAGAATCATACGGAGGTATAGGCATCGTAGGCTCTGCAGGCTGCTCTGGAGGTACTGGGGCTGAACCCTGTCCCTCGACTAAATCTCTAGACTCTACAGTGTGATCAGGTGATACGTCATCTATCGGCTCCATCTGTTGCAAATTCAATTTCAAATCTTTCAGATTTTCAAATCACAAATCAAGATTTTCAAATCACACAGAAAATGAAAATCATTGGCACAGTCCGCAGAGAATTTAATCTCTACTCTGATACCAGTAACTGTGAAGCTCATTTTCAAAATCTAATTTCCCAGATAAACATTATATTTTAAAGAAATGATATAAAATCAAATCTAAAAACAGAGGAGATGAGAGAGAAAATATATATATATACACGCTCATTTCGTAAACCTCGGCGCAATTTGTTTAAAATCCAAAATCAAACACATGCGGAAGCAAAATAAGTTTGAAAAACATTCAAACTGAAATCCGGCGTGTATATACAAAAAATGTACAACATATGTACAAAACAAAATCTAAAAAATGAACTCTGGAGCCGGACCTTTGATGTAAGCTCTGGAAATGCTGATCACCTCTAGCACTGTCCAGTCAACAGCAGCTACCTACGATCTGCACAATCATTTAAACAATAACGGGGGTGAGTATAAAATATACTCAGTAAGGATTTTTGGCTTAATACCAATTAAATAATGTGCAGGGGGAGAATACGATTCAGCACGAAGACGTGCCTAATTGTTTTCTCCATCTGACATCTTTGTATGCCAGTCAAACAAATCACACAGATAGAAACAACACACAGCATATCAACCACATAGGTTTATAACTTAATTCAACACACAACAGCATTAAGATCATACAGATCAATCATACATAATATCGAACCGCACAGGTAGCAATAAGAAGAAATTCAAACAGAACAGTGATCAGAAAGCACACAACATTATATAGTCTTTATCTCACACATAGATCAATAATCCACACAGGAATAAATAAGTCAGATCGCACAAATCTCAACAACTTTCATTCAATATTTCACACAGCAAATACGAACCACACATGTTCAATTATATCAATCATCAATCATACATATATGAATGTAATGTGTGAAATGAAATGCTAATGCAAATCCACACAGGATGACCCCGGGTTATTGTCCACCATAGCACACGGCAGTGGAAATCCTCTATCACACGCAGCAGAGGAATGACACACAACCAGAACACACATCTTTGAGCATATAGCTCGTAAATACAGACAGCACACAACAAGTCCTTATCCACACAGGAGCAATATTACCACACAGGCTTGTGTTACACAAATATGTAATATGTAAATGTATGAATGTCATTTAATTCATATCAATACACAACAATAGAATGAAATTCATATCGGCACATAGCACAGCTCACACAGAGCAGATCATAACCACACAGGTTCATATTATCATTCTCTCTTTAAGTTCGTTCATAACACACAGTAAGAACAAAGAAAACATATCAACATCGCATAATAAGCATATTCGACACAGGTATAATATCACATCATCTCAATCAAAATATACCCATAGGTATCATATCAACTATATGTTAACATTTAACAATCATATCATTTTCATTATCATAAGTCATCCAAATTGACTTATCATCAATTCATTCATTCAATTCAATTTCAAACTGAATCGTCTAACTCTAGCAATCTCAACAATTCATTATAAGCCAACTATTATTACTTATAAAGAAGCCTAATTAATATAGTTTACGAATCAGTTTAGTAAGCGTAAGAGCACTTACCTCAAAAAATAAGTAAATCGACAATCTCGATACCGACTCAGTCTCTGTCCAGTCGCCGTACAGATCCGCCTGTACAAAATTATGTATTCACATATCATTAATTTCTCCTTTTCATATCAAATTCAACCTTAGAATCATCTAAGCATAATTCTAACCTTTAGTTTATAATTTCCAGCAAAACCCTTTGTAAACCCTAAGTCAACCCTAGGTTTATACCTCTTTTTATCAAACCCTTCTTCCTAAAATCCTTTCTAACACATACATACCATCAATTCAAGTTTATTTCACTTAATTTCATCATTTCCAACAGAAATATTGCAATTTAAATCCATCCAAAATCAATTTATTCAAAGAATAAACCTTATATAAACCATTTACAAGCTTACCTTGTTTTTTTTGATGAATTCTTGCAAGGTTTGGTGTTTGTAGGAAGATGAAGTGATTAAGACCCCTTAGGATGGTGTTAGGAAGATGAAAGAACATTGCAGAAGAGTTATGAGGTGTTAGATAGGTTTTTATCTCGTTTTAAATGTGTTAAGTCGGTTAAAAACAAATCTGGCCGTCCAAAATGGCCTCTGGAAACGGCCTATGGGCGTTTTGGTGGCCGTTTTCTCTCGCTGGCCACCAATTTGCAAGGGAACGGCCTGTGGGAACGACCTCCAGGTCGTTTCACTTGGTGGTTCCCTCTTTAATTTTAGCACAAAATGCATTTTCAGCACTTTTCTCCTTTTCTTGGTTATTTCATATCACCCTTATATCAACCTTTATATATTGATGTTTAAATTTTTTTGCCATAATTTTAAGACAAAATTTGGGATTGTCGATGCAAATTTTTCGGGATGTTACATATACATATTGGAAATACAAAAAAATATGAAAGCTACATATTAATATAAAATATCAAATATGTAATCGAGCTTATTCATGAATGTAAACGAGCATGTTCGCCAGCTATTGAATCGAGTACTTCCTTGTTCAGACTCGACTCGTTTAACTATCTGAGCCCAGAATTTTGTTCACGAACATGATCGTTTATAAACGAACCGAGCTCAAATGAGCTTTTCTCGAGTTCGAGCTCTAGTAGCTCGCGAGCAGCCCAGTTCGTTTACAGCCCTAGTTTTACTATATAGTTATATTTAATGTGACATCCACATGAATATCATGGTGTGCTGGATGATAGTTTAGTAAAGCAACTTCCTTCGACATTTTTTTTTCTCCAAATTCAATTTTGAAAAGTATGTGTTTCATGTATTAGATTTTTCATGTGTAGTCTATGATGATATGTCAACAAGTTTATATTTTTTCCATCACTCTGATTTTTCAGCCCTTTTATCTTTTTTTTTTGATAAAAATTTAGCTGTGTTAATTTCTTTTTACTTCGGACTGCAATCAAGTGAAGGATCACCTTATTGAACATTTTTGATATGTAAATTAAGAAATTCTGATGACAGGCGTATACTGCGTTGGAGGTTAAATTATTAAATTATAAATTTTGGAAAGACAAAGTTACGAACCAACAATTGAAATTTGATCCTCAACTTATATTTGCAAGTTGGTATGAAAGCATCCACCTTTCAAACTCGGACGTGCTATATCTCATCTAAATTACAAGGGTGCTTCCTTTTTTCATTAAGAATCATCGATGGATCACATTAAGTTTTGGCTTGCCTGAAAATATCTCTAAAAGTGCAAAAACATTTCTTATAATCTGAGTCTACGTTTTTATGTCATTTGTTCTATGATTATTAATTGATATCATATACTCTGTATGTCATACTAATAATCTTTATCCTGTTTTGCTTCTTAATTGATATTATATTTTACAATGCGAAAAACCATTACCACAGGATAGTTCGTTGATCTCTTCTGCTTAAAGAAATACATTTTGCACGGCTGAAATCGTATTTTGAAGAATAAATAATAATATTACAAACACAATGGACTGTTATCCTACAATCACTTATTTTAGACTGTAGAGCTGATTTTCTTTTCAATTTTTTTATTTTCATAAATTATGTTTTCTGAAGCAGTTACAAATAGCTATTTGAGCTTATTTTGAAACTGGAAGTCTATATTATGGAAAAGATTGTTTGGGGCTTGTTTGTAAAAAAAAATGTTAGCATTATCTTGTCGATGGTAAGGAGTATCTGGTAATACTAGCTAAACCAAGAAAATTATACTATAGTATTTTGAGGTATAGGTATCGGTTTATCCCTTTGTTTTTGGACGATGTGCTAGATCGATAGTCTTGGCAGGTTATGATTGACTGAGGTTAAATTAGGTTGTGGTAAAGCTTGTGTTTATTATAAACTAGGCACGTCGTTACATTTTAAACAGACTTCCGTATGTAATTTGGTCTTAGAAATGAATTAGTTGCTTCCTAGTTTTGTGTGTGTAATTATTTCCGAACATTCTAGTGGTTGAATTGGGTACCAAAAAAATTCAAATAATTATATTTAAGTATGAACAATTTTCTATATAAGCGTTTAAGTTAGAAATAAAGATTTAGACACAAGATAATTGGAGAACCACAACCAATTACTAAACAGTCCTAGAGGTTAAATGTAATGTCCTTATTGGTCTCTGGTCAAATGTGTCATCTATTTCTAGTGTTTCATGGCAAATATAGCTTACTAGCATTTATAACCCATCAATTAAACAAGTTAAAGTCCAAATTATTAAATTAATTTTTTTTTTTACTTTCTCCTGAAATTATTAGATTCAAAATTCTCTCTCATCCATGTCATGATATCTGTGCCTGAAAAGGAGCCATAAATTAACTGTAATTTGTGATCACAATAGTGTGCGGGAGACTGGAGCGTGGTTAATATGTAATGTAATGTAAGGCGAATCGCGAGTTTTTTATAATGTTAGAAGACAAGTTGACGGGGCGGGTGAGTGAAGTTGAATCTTTTCTGAGAGTTTGATCTAAGAGTGGTTGCGGAACGAAGAAGAGGGGAAAAGTCCTTTTTCTCACCTCCATCTTCACTTTATCTTACCGTTGATCTAAATTTGGGAGTAGATGGAAAGGGAACTCAAAGAAACCGATGGTTACCCTATATTCTTGCTCCGGCATTTTTAATTTTCTAGACAAATAAGCGTTTTAAATTTGAATTCTCTTTTTTTAAATTATTAATATATGATTAATATTATCTTGCAGTCTTTCTGACGATTGTGGTTTTTCTTCAATGATTTTCTAAAATTTGTTGTGTAACCACTAGAAAATAAAGTATGTAAAAGTATCTCTCTTATTTACATAATGTTGTTCAAAAACAAATTTAAAATATTCATTCCTTCTTCTCTGAAAAATTATTCTAGAGAATTTGATTTTATTTGCCCTTTGTTCTCTTACCATGCTTTCTTCCTTGTCTCGGAAACCCCAAAACAGGGGTTTTAGCTCACAACCTATGTCAGTGTTTATAATTTTTTCTCTATGCTGCTTATGTGAGGGCCTTATGTAACTTTTATTAACCTCTTATTTTGTAGTAGCTTCTTGCTAGTTGTTCTTTATTTGTTCCTTATAATTATCCATTAAAATCACTTTCAAGTTTAGGGATTATGCTATTTTGTTTTTTAAGACTTGCAAAAGACCTATCAGCTCTCTAACACTTGTTTATAAAGAACACAACTAAGCCAAATGTTATAATGTGGAATACTATTGTGTCTTCTTTCCCTCAGCTTTTTCTTTGGGTTACAGGAAAAAATTGTTACTGTCTTACAGCTGAAATTGCTTTATGTCTTACAGTTAAAATTGCATACTCTTTTTTGCATTAACTCTTTGATTGCAAATTCTTTCCATCACTTGAAACTGGATATAGCTATGGTAACCAAGTATTTTTGGTCAATTAATTCTTTCCACTTTTGCATTTCGTTTTGCACTAATTTTGTTTTGTGTTTTGAATGATTGAGAAGAGCAAGAAATTTTGGGCTCTGGTCTTATTCAGCGTCCAAATGTTTCTCCAGGTATAACAGGTTGCCCACTTCAAGCTTATATTTTCATGGGGCCAATTTACTATCAGAAGTTAAAACATATGGTTAGACTTCTATACATCACTCTGATGTGCAGTAGACCACTTGTTAATTTGTCAATCATAGCTGTGCTACCGTTTCCTTTTGTTTTTCTCCTGACAATGGCTGTTTTATTCCAGCTTGGTTACAATAAACAAAGCTAAGACCTTCACTTTTTTTTTTTCTGTTCTAGTTGACTTTACCTTTCTGCATGAACATGCTATATGTGCTGTTATTCCTAAGTTTTATGACATCTGAAATGCAATTGTCACTGAATTCATACATTTCAACATTTTTTTTTGCCAATTTGTGCTTTCTGTCCTTGGAATTTTGAGACTATGTTTTGTTCCAAGTAGCTGTAATTGTATCTGAACTTACATTTCTTTTGTAAAAGTTCACGATTATTGGGCATCATCCATCCTCAGTTATATGACGGATATCTCTTGTATTACCCATTTCTTTTTACCTTTTATTCTTTAAGCACCTTGATATGGTTGAAGGCTTAAACATACTAAATTTCATTCCCTAGATTAATTCTGTTAACAACGCCTATGTTGTTGTTTATGTAGTTGATAGTCTATTTTACTGGTTCCTATTTGAATCCCTTTGTTTTTATTGACAAAGGTCATGGATAAGATGCATGCTCGAGGCAGTGGTCCACGTGTCTTACTCACTAGGCAACCTACTGAAGGGAGAGCTCGGAATGGAGGTTTCAAATTTCTGTCGTCAAATTCTCTTCTCGATTTAACACTTACGCATAATGTACGACTGAAATTTCTGATCAAAATTATCATGCAGGACTTAGAGTAGGAGAAATGGAACGTGATTGTTTGATAGCATATGGTGCTAGCATGTTGATTTTTGAGCGCATGATGATTTCTAGTGATCCTTTTGAAGTTCAGGTAGCTCACTTTCCTTCAATCATGTGTGGATGAATAGGGGTAGCGAGATGGTGATAGAATAGCTGGTTTTTTGTAATTTCATTGGTTGCTATTCAAACGAATTTCAAGGCATGGATAGTTAGCACAATTGATGGATTTCAGTATTTTTGTATCAATAAAGTCTGTATTAATAATTGGATGGTGAATTAAATATGATACTAAAGTAGAGATCAGGAACAAGTTTGGTTCTTATTGATTTTATACATGAGTAGGGTAGGGCCTGCACTCTTTTTCTCATTAAAATCGTTTGTACAGGTTTGCAGAGTATGCGGTTTGTTAGGATATTGCGATCAGAAGCTGAGGACAGCGAAATGTTCTACTTGCAAAAGTGGTGATAACATGTCAAGTTTGAAACTACCGTATGCATGTAAACTTCTGATTCAGGTAAGCTTGTTCTCTTCACAAGGTTCTTATTAAGACATGATTAGGTCTTACGCACTCATTTTTTTTTTTCCATTGGAGGTATAAATATGGACACTTGAGCCTATTGTACAACTCCATTTGGTATTGGTTTGGATTTTCCCTCTCTCTGGATATTATTAATGGTGTAGGGTGAGTTTAAAATGCGTGTCTTAAGTGTGCCAAAAATGTGTGTTCCCTTTTATTTGATCGGTGATCTAACATTCTTCAAGATTAAAATGCGTGACGTGACACAATAATTTCTGTTGCAGTACTTGAAGTTGTGCTCTGTAGTTTAATATCTGTCGTGACTTGCAAACTGATTAAATTAAACTTACTGTGGTTTATGCTTTGGTTTTTAAACGTTTTGGTTGGGCAATCTTGTGAATATGGTAGAAAGCATTTTGGGTGGTGGAAAAATTTCAGTGTAAAATAGTTCCTTAACTCGTGAGTTCATAAGTACGAATGAAAAGGTTTTATGTTTGAAACGTGACAGGAACTCCAATCAATGAACATTGTTCCTCGCTTAAAATTGAGTGAAGCATAATCAATCTGACAGTCCGCTTCAATGGTTTCAAGGTTGATTCTCGTCTCAGGAGCTTTGGAAGTATATTTTTCCTTCTTTTTTTTTTGGCTACGATATAAGCATAAATCTGGTTCTAGGACATTGTCTCTAAAATTTCTTTTTTTGTGTGCATGCAGAATTATACTGTGAACAAGCAAATCTCTTCCCCCGGCGGTTCCCTTGAAATATTCCAAGAATGGTTAGATTTGTCTTTTTGGGGATGTATTTTTTGTATTTCTAGTGTATACACAATTGGTGCAGAATTGAACATTGAGGGGAAAACGTCCTCATTTTCAGATCTTACATACAAAGTTGCAACTCCAGGTTGTTTTAACAAAATATACAGAACATATACTTACATGGTATTTAGTATGAAATGAAAATAAATTTTATTTTATTTGTAAATAAAATCAATAAAATTTGTAAAGAATTAAAATTGTAAATTTAATTTAATTGTTTGGTATAATAATCAATTCTTTGATTTTTAAATGAAATTTTTATTTGACATGTTTAAAATATTAATATTATTTATAAGTTATAACTAAAATATTTTTACAAAGAAAAAAATATAGAGGAAATAAAGTTAAATTTTATAAATAATTTTTTATCTTGGATTTAGAATTTTAAATTAGACCATTGTAGTTTGGATTTACAAATCATCATCTGAACATTTTTTTTTATAAATTTAAGATTTTAATTTTTATTAAAGTGTAAACAAACAATAAATTTAGATTTGTTTATAAAATTCTCTTATACCACACTATGAATAATAGTTCCATGTAATATTCAATTAACACGCCTTATTAGTATTATGTTCGGTGTCAATTTTGAGTTTGGAGTTTGTTTATTTTTGAATTGTCATGTCGTTTGTTTATGAAATGTAGTTCTTTTTAATTTTTTTAGTTAATTTAAAATTTTATATTGTGATTTCAAACAATAGTTTCACTTGTCAAGTTTAAGAGCTAAATCAAGAGTGAGGATGAGAAATGAGAATCGATTTCATCACAAATAGATATTAGCATATATAGAATAGAAATGAGAATTGCTATTGCTATGTCATTTGTTGCAGTTAGCTCAAAGGGAGTGAAGTCAACAGAATGATAAGTTATTTTATTTTGTTTTAGAAGATCTAAGGCTATAAGAGCTCAGAATTTGATTGTGTGGACTAAAAAAAAAAGGATTGCGTAAGAGCGTTGACCCAATAATTGTTACTCTCTCAAAGAACTTCTCCTTTCTATTGTTATGGTTTACTTTATCCCTTTGTTGTGCTTCTTGAATCCAGATGATGTCAACTCCCTCACCCTCCCACATATGGTAAAGGATTTGCTCTTGCCGGGAGAATTGGGATTGACCTAACAGGCCCTATTCCTACATGGCAGGAAGACTTACAATCCTAACCAAAGAGAAGAAAGGATGCAAAAGCCCTCTCACTTCTCGGAGTATCACAAATTGGCTTCTCACTCAATAGTGGACTCACCATAGCGCACTCAAGCAGAATGAACTGGACATGTAACCAATCCCCATCCAATAAAGGCAAGGGGAAAGGAAATGAAGCATGAAAAGAGCACATCAAGTAGCACCTATTTATAACTATTGAACAATTTTAGTTGCCTATATAGAATGAAGACAGACTCAACCATACCAGAACAAAGACTAGCTAACAATATGCCTCCTTGCCTTATGGAACAAGTCACTCGAGCTGGCGTATGGATTACTTATGAGCAAGTGTCAGACTCGAAATAGTTTGATCAACACAACCTGAACTGTAACATTCATAGGCATAATAGTAGGAACTAACACTCAACCATAAATATTCATATTTGATTGACCCATTTTGGATTGAATACCTTTATATTTTGGTAAGATTAGGGTCAACGGTTTGTGCGCGTCTATTCCATCCATCCCTTCGTGGAGTTAGGATGTGTGACGTGTCCTTTCCGATGGAATACTCTCGGCGCATTTCAAAATCAAAGAGTTCGGTGCTTTAGTTGTGTTAGCAGGGATAAGTTTCATGGTGCTTTAGTAGTGAGTTAGTAGGGATAAGTGGGAAATCGTTAGATGGTAAAATGAGCACTGCGATCGAAGGGCTTACTCTATAGAAGTCCTCACTTTAGAGGCCCGATGCTCCTCATTTTTCCTTTGAATTGTCTGTCATTGGTTGAGGGTCCTTCTAGAACCCCATCATACACATGAGCACAAAGAAAATTCTTTTGAGTGTTTATCTTGCCATGAAGTAGCAACACTAGTCTATATATAACAGAGAGAGTTAAAAAAAGCACTCTATATCTTGTGTCCACCTTTGAAAGAGTTCTTTAGTTTGGTGACCACAACCCCAAAACAGTCCACTGGTAAGAAAACTAGTTGACTGGTTCAGATCTCTGCCGCAAAAAATGAGCAGCAAATCTTCAGAGTGACATGGGAAATCAAAGTACAACTTTTGGGAGAATTCAAATTTGAATTTAGGTGAAAGTAAGTCGACTTATTTGTTTTCAGTCGATTAATGTGTTCTGCAAGGCAGACCAATCGATTGGAGTTGAGATCAGTCAACTGGAGTTCGAATCTCAGAAAATCTGGAGGCTACTAGAATGTAAACCACTCGACTGGAGTTTAACCAGTCGACTGGAAGGTACAAAATATTCGAGTGCAGTATGTACCAATCGACTGGTTAAGCTAGCAGTGGACAACAGTCGACTTCGAAAAGTGACTTGAAGTGGTCCACATCAAGGACCAATGGGCAAAAACACAAGAGCACATATAAATAGAAGATGTTACAAAAGAGAGAGGCTAACACAAACATTCAAAAAGATTCAACTTTGCCTCACAAGCTCTTAGTTTACTTGCGTTCTTTGCTCTTAATTTTACTCGCGTTCTTTGTGCTTCATCTAGAAGAGTCTTCTAGGTTGAAATAGTTTAGTGTTTTTGGTTTGATTTGAGCCAGAAATCAGATTGATTGTAAGGTGGCTTGAACCGAAAATCAAGTGTAACGAAAAATCATAGTGGATTGTTAAAAATTCTAAGTGAAAGCTTAGGTAGTGAAGTTGTAACGCCCTAAAATTTTTATTTTTATTAAATTTTAATTAAATATGTAGGAAAATATGAGTAAATTTTTTGCGAATTATTAAAAATAATAATTCGATGGAAGAGATGAAAACTAGTTAAAAAAATATAATAATAAAAATAATAATAAAATACAGGTCAGAATTAGTGGACGACGAGTGAGAGGGAATTTACAAAGTAAATGGGCTAAGCCCAAGACTAACCTAGTGATATATATATAATTCTTTCTTCTTTCCTTCACCACAAAAATGTCTCTCTCTCTCCATGTTCTCTCCCTAGAACTCTAAACCCTAATCTCCACCCTTTCTCACTAAACCCTGGTATCGAGGAAGTTTTGAGAGTAGTCGGGAATCGAATCTTGGTAAGTTTCCTGCCTTGGTTCTTGTTAATCTCGTTATTGTTCTTAACCCTAGATTTTCGACCACATATCTATTTCGTTTAAGCTCCGATTTGAGCAAATGATAGCTAACTAGTAGTAATAATCTTTTGTGTGTACTAACTAGTAGTAATAATCTTTTGTGTTAATTTGTGGTTTAGAGGCTCGAAATCGCTGAAAGTAAGCAACCCTTTCAAAAGGACGAAAATTGGAGTTCTTGTGCTGGACGTTTCTTTCGTGTTTCATCATTTTGGTAAGCTTCCTTAGAGACTATTGAGGGTATATAAGGTGTCAATTTCTTTGGGTATAGAATGGTGAGGAAGTATTAAGTAACGATAGAATGATGTTTAGGGTTTAAAAGGGAGAAATGAGAGTTTAGATGTTTGATACATGGTTGATAGTAAGAATCGTAAATTATACTTAAATGACTTGGTGGGAAGCAATAATGGAGGTTAGTGAGAGTTGGTTAGACATTAAAGGTGGTGGTTAGGGAAGAAACATTAAATATAAGAAGAGGAATCATGAAGGAAGGATAAAAATAGGGTAAAGATACCATAGGAAACGTAAACATGCATACTTTAAAACACTCTTCATAGTTAGTATGAATTCATGAATGCTTGATTAAAGTGTGAACCTAATATTGATTATAGGAAATCCAAACCATGACGAGGGAGGTATCCAACCGAACTGTTATGTGTTTCTTCTAAGGTAAGCAATACGAGCGCAATCTTCCTCGATATAATTGTGTTGTTGTGCATGTTATTATATGTGTGATATGTTTGGTTAGTTTATATAAAATGGACTGTCAGTGGAAATATTTGACTTGTAGGGAGTCCATATGATAAGTGTATGAACAATGATGTTGTTGATGGTTAAAATGTTTGGAAGGATGTTGTATGACATTTGAAAGGTTCTTTAATGGAACTTAATGTGGTTGGAAGTGTAAAATGATTGAATTGTGCATATTTGAGTGAGATGCATGATTTGTGCATATGTCATACATACATTTGGGATTCTTATAGGAAGAATATGAATGTAATAAAAAGGGCTCTTTGTGAGCAAAAGAAAGAAAGAGGGAGTGGTTATGGCTCTCGGTGAGCAAAATAATATTCGGGTAGTATATAAAACATGCTACACCGGGCACGAGTGGAAAAGCTCGAAACACCTGAGAGTGTACGAGTGTGCTAAGCTATGGGCACTTTGTGTGCAAATTATGGCACTTTGTGTGCAAAAACATATATTGATCCAAAATCTTATAACCTATACTCCCGACTGACGAGGTCCATTTGCAAACGTGTGAATGAGGCATTAAGATGCCAATAAAAAAACAACATTGATAGGGGATCATAGGTCATCATAATAAGAAATGCATTGCATTACAAATTGCATGCATTCTCATTCATCATTGGGTATATGATGTATTTGCAATAATGTTATAAATTGAGTACATTTCAGTGGATATGTGTGAAGTTTGATCATGAGTTTAACTTGTGAATGAAGGTTACCATATGTTAGGGTATGCTTATGATGAAGGAGATGTGGTGACCACATGTTTGGTGGGTTATGTATATGTGTATCATATGGTTGGTTATTCAAGTAAAGATGGATGGAATTAAATGTTTTATTCTTGCTTACATATGTGTTATAACTTGATATATTATGGTTATGAATATGTGTGTATTAGGGTTGTTGTTCAATCCAAAAAATGGTTGAAATTTGATGTTGGATTTTCTATATATATATATAGGAATGGATTGACAATGTTCAAATTGGAAAAATTGCTAAGTGTTGGTGGCAGAAGGGTTTCGGTTAGGTTTGTTAGGGTTTGGTTAGGATTTTGACCAGCCACGATCGTGACCATTCCAATCACGAATGTGACTGGTCTTCTAACCAAGAAAACAAGTTCCAGCCAGCCAGTCACGAACGTGACTGACATCAGTCATGATCGTGACTGGGTCTCGGAAACTCCCTTTGAAATTCAGCAAAGGAATCACGAACGTGACTCCTGAAGCCATGATCGTGATCCCCCTTCTGGAACCTTGGTGACATTCCCTTTTTCCTTCAATTCATAAGTCACAAACGTAACTATAGAAATTCCGAACATGATTATGAGTGTGATCATAATTAATTGTTTGTTCTGAAGCTATGAATGTGACTTAACTCGTGACATAAATACCTCGACTATGAACTATGATGTGAGTGCAAAACTCATGTATGAAGGTGTGTGATTATGTTCTTTTTGCCATGATTCATGTCTATGATACTTGTACAGATGATTTGATTATTTGTTGTGTTGAAATGAACATGGAATGGTTGACTGAAAGGTTAATCTACTTGTATGGCTTGTGAATTGTTTTTATTTTTTCCTTGTTATTAAAGGTTAATTGGTTGAGGAAGTTGTCCATATCGGTAAGTGTAGCTTATTTAGTTTCACAACTCATGCGTTTTATGCCTGCCATATTGGGCAGGGACTTGAGGAAAATTTTGAACGAGAAGGTGAAGACTTTTGTGCTTGTCTCCGACATTGACATAAAGACTTGAAGAACCAAGGTGGGCGGTGCACTAGGATTTGATGAAATCAAGTTTTGTAATTGTTCATACTTTCATTTTGGTTGGGTTATTATCGAAATGGAGTCGATTAGATTCCTTTTCTTTCATAACCATAACTGTTTTGTAACCTTGGCCATTTTGAAAATCAGTTACCTTCTCAACTTATATACAAATTGCTTATGTATATTAGTATGTACATTTTATAAATCATCTTTTAAATTATTCTTTTCAAATTTATGATGTCCGAATCCGAATATCATTGTGATGGAATCCGTATGTTAGTAGAAGATGGTATTTGAATTCGGGGGTCACAGAAGTAGGTTTAGTTCACCGAACCGCTCTAAATCTTGTGTCTCCCTTTTCTCTTGCGAACAATTTAAAGTTCCTGCCATTTACATAACCTCTATTCAATCGCCCTTTCTAGAGGTTATTTGGACTCTACAATAGTAACACTCGTAACTTTGCACATGCATTTATTCACAAACCATGGCCCAACACAAGCACAATTCATAAGCATACTATTCATTAAAATGCACATTCAAGACATTCGTAACACAATTCCCAGACAATGCATTATATTCACACTTGCACTTTACATTCATATCACACCATATTTTGATCATTTGTAACCAAATGTATATTGAGTCAACTATAGTTAACCACACAGATACAAGACATACAATGGTAAGTGTGTTTGGTGTACTTACCTTAAATCCCGTGAAGTCAGCCCGTCGTCGCTCAACTCCACTCGGGTTTCGAAATTACCTCCCTGCTCCTTCGAAGAGAATCGTTAAGCTCTCTCTTCCTTAAGCAAAATCCACTAGTTCTAGGGTTTTTGAGGTTAAATTTAATGGTTTTAAGCCTTGGGATGAAGGGTTTTAGGTTAGAGAGAAAATGGGAGTCGGATGGTACTTTAGGTTTATGTTTCCACTCTCTCTGCTCTCGACACCATTTGGGTAGCCGTTCTGCCCCTTCTGGCAGCTCAAAAATGAAGCCTTTGTCTGCATTCGAAACAGTTTTGGGAACGATTTGCACTGACTGTTCCCTAGGCCGTTCTAGCTTACTATTTTCATAATTTTCGCTGATTCTAGTTATATTTTTTCAGGGCGTTACACCCTTAGACATATAGCGTTGGGAAGGAGAAAAGGGAAAGAAATATGAGTGGATAGCATTGAAAGAATCAAGTTATTTATGGCTGGACCAAACCAAGAAATAACCCCTCACGTACAAAATTATAGAAGCTTCCTTTTAAGATCAAGCAAATCCATCAAATTGAGTATGATTGTATGTGTGATAACATATACTATACCAAAAATCTCAATGAACCTGATTATTGAAATTTCTTAAGTCTTTCATTTACATTTAGATATTTACTTTCTAAGTTAGATTGCGCTCTTGCCGCAAAAGAAAGAAAAGAAAGGGTTAACCCCTTCTAGCTCAAAGCTTGAAGTGAAGAATTTCTCCTTTTAAATAGCTAGAGTAGTTGAAGTCAGGAAAAAAAAGATGAAGCCTTTACTAGGCTTTATTGGAATCCTCCGTCCTGTTATTATGCAGCCTTTCAGGTGTTATTTCATTCGTTGTTCAACGAAGGAAGATGTCATACCATGAAATAATTTTACAACCCTCCTTACCTGATAGGATATAGATTAATCGTTTACTTCAACTTCAATGGATGTACATCTTGCTTGTCATTATATATAATATATTATATGAGATGATTTTAATTAATTAGGAAATATAAAAAAAATAAAAGTATATAAACATTCTCCTTATTTTTGGTTTCTTACTAAAAACATAACTCTTTTAAATCCTTTTTAAACTGTTCATATTCTTAAAATAATTAGCGCAAAAACGTTTTATTTCCTCTCTCATATACTTATTTCTCTGTCGACATTTCATTTTGCTTCTTTTTTTCTCATGGATGTATCGCCCAAAATGTAAAACTCATTTTTCAAATAAATTATATAATTTTGGAAAATGTTCTGTCGTATACAAAATATGTAAAATAATTAGCGTTGAAAAGTTTTATTTCCTCTCTCATATGCTTCATTTGAAAAGCTTGACCAATGTTCGGTCGTATACAAAATATATAAAGTAATGCGGAAGCATGATAAATGGTTTACAAATAAATGTATGTAAATCATTTTCTATACTATAGTTTGTATAGATGAACAAAAGTGGGTATAAAGAAAATCCCAAAAAACTAAGGAGCCAACCTAATCTCAAGTAACACCTCTCGAGCACCACCAAAAGAAATCTCGACCACAGTCTACTGTCACTCTGAACAATCACCATAAACACACATGCATGTGAGTAATTAATTACCTAGTAAGTATACCCACAACACTTGCCAAGGTAGTTAATGCATAAGTACTCGTTGGTGGGATGTTTTAGGCGTTTTATGTACTATGTAACATCCCAGGAATTTTTCGTCGTAAATTTATGAAAATAAATGTTTAAACATCAATATATAAATGTATATGAAAGATTGATCTAAGGTTGACACAAAATAAACGAAGAAAATCGAGAAATGCTGGAAATAGGAAGTACGCAGAGCGGACAACAAACTACGCGCAGTCGGCACGACCACACATAGTTTACATGCCACCACACATGGACTTCTGAAATGTAGAAAAAAAATATAAGTTACGAAGTTTTGGGAAACCAATTCTCACCTTCATTTACCAAACAATTCCAGAGCAAAGATAAGCAGGGGAAACTGAGGAAAACTTGAGATTTGAGCAAAGAAAGTGATTTGGGGTTTGATTTCTTGCCTAGGTAGATTAAGGTAAGATGATAGTAAAGTGGTATGGTTTATTTAAGGTTGATGTTTGGATGTTTTCTGCGTTATATGAAGTTTTTAATTGCTAGAATTAATGATTATAATGTTGAGAAGCTGGAAATGAGTTTAGACCTATGTTAGAATGAGTTTATGTGAAAAAATTGATGGAAAAGAGGTATAACCCTAAGTTTTACTTAGGGTTTATAAATGGTTGATGCTGAATTGGAAATCCTTGTTAAATTCTTATGTATTGAACTGAATTGTTGCTGGAAATGATGAATTAAAGTTTGATAAACTTGGATTGAATGTATATATGTGTTAAGAATGATTGGAGGAAGAAAGAATTTAGGAAATGAAGAAGAAATT
>CANYCX010241267.1:0-13456 GCA_948193385.1 Breynia disticha f. nivosa | reverse complement strand
AACTGGAGGGAATGAAGTGTGCTGAGGAAGATGGTTTAATTGGTCACTCTTCCCAAGAAAGCTTTTCAAATCAGTGTCAGGTTTTTCAAAATTGTGAACAATTTAAAAGATTTGGGTATAATTGAATAGGCATTAGGGTTTGTGGGTATTTTTGGATAGTTTGGCCCAAATTTATCCAAATCCAAAATACTTTCAGAAAATTGTATACAAAACGTAATTACTACTAATATTTATGGGTTTCAATGGATTTAACCGATTTTGTGGGCTTCAGCTCATTCTTTATCAATTGCTCTCAATTACTAAGCCAAATCTCATTTTAAGTAGGTGATTTTGAGATAGAGTCTTAGAAGAAATATTTGATTTCTCATATACAAATTCTATGTGTGTTTTTTATAAGTCCTCATAAGGATTTATAGTCACGTGAGAGTTTGATTTTGTTTAAAAAAAATTTCTACTCACTTCTTCCTTCATATGAGAGCTTGATTTTTTAAGTTTTTCTTTTCACTTTGTAGTTTTTTTCTTCATGTAGGAGCTTGATTTTTCAAACTTTTCTTCTCACTTTATTGCTTTTTTCCTCACGTGAGAGCTTGATTTTTTGAAGTTTTTCTACCTAATTTGTAGCTAGATCATGTGAGAGTTTGATTTTTCAGATTTTTTTACTTTGTTTTTTGAACTCGTGTGAACTTACTTTTTCAAGTGTTTCTACTCATATCTTAATAATTTGCTATTTGTAGAGACAAAATATTATATTATATAAAATTTTCTACTTGTCAATGTATATTATTAACGGCGGATCTCATGCCTTTATAAATTTCTAGACAATAGAGTTTTCCTTTTAATTCTGATTTTTTCTAACCATGTGAGAGTTTGAAATTTTCTTTAAGCTTTCCTACTCACTTAACTGCTTGATTGTGTGAGAGGCTCACTTTTCAAGGTTTTCTCTTACTCACTAAATTAATTGTGTGCTAGCTTAATTTTTCAAACTTTTTTATTCACTTTGTAACTTGATCGTGTGAGAGCCTCACTTTTCAAGGTTTTTTCTTACTCACTAAATTAATTGTGTGCTAGCTTAATTTTTCAAACTTTTGTATTCACTTTGTAACTTGATCGTGTGAGAGCTTGGTTTTTCAAACTAATTTTCTACTTACTTTGTAGATTGATCGTATGAGAACTTGACTTTTCATGTTTTTTTATTTACTTTATAATTTAATCGTGTAAAAGCTTGATTTCAATTTCAAGCATTTTATTCACTTAATAATTTGATCGTGTGAAAAATTTAATTTTAAAAATTTTTCTACTTACTTTGTGTAATTATCTCTCACTTGTACATCTGAAAAGGTTTTTAAAGTAACCTTTAAATGCAAAATGGAAAGCATATTCACAATTGAACATTTGTTACACTAATGGAATTTCATAAAGGTTAAAGTAAATGAAATGCCTGAACAAAATTTAACGAAGAGGATATCCTAAAAAGACTTTATTTAAATTTCTTCGACTTAATTTTTTATTTTATATAAAACAAGAAAATCAAAAGAAAATTAATAAGTTAAATATGACTTTTCATTGTGCTATGCATGAGAAATCTACTTCAACCATATATTCATGAAACCAAATTTATTTGGTTATGAGAAACCAAATATCTCTAGCATTGTTCAAGCAGAGATTCTCCACTTCTTATTCACAATAATATTTTCAATCAATAAAATAAAATACCTTCTTTGAGTTACATAAAGATATGCACATACAGTTCTAAGAATGTAAGTTATCTAAGCTGCATCCATAGAGCATACTCAGAATTTCTAAAAATTCTATAATTTGAACAGTCCGAGATGAACTTGCTCTGATACCAATTATTGAACAGAACACTCTATTACTTCACAAAAATTACAACTATTACAACTCTCAATATTACTCACACCACTCCAGACTGCTCAAGGCCTATGCCTTATATTTGTTTCTCACTTATTTCTCTCTTTGGTGTGTCTTACAAACACATATTTAGGGGGTATTTATACTAGTAAAAATTTAATACAAACCACACAAAGTGCTCTTAATATAAACCACACAAAATACTTTATGTCTAAACCACACAAAGTGCTTATACCTAAACCACTTACTAAATAAATAATTGCACTAAAAATTAATATCGGTGTTGTAATAATTAATAATATTGTGCAGAGAAAAGTTTTTGTAAATTGTTTTAGTTAGTTATAGATGAATATTTATGGACGTAATTGTTGGGTAATTTAATATTTGATTATTTTCTTAATTTAAGGAGTGATTAATAGTTGTTCAAATTTTGAATTTTAGATTTTTAGAGTATATAGTTTGACATCTTTTCAAAAATGAAATTGTTGACATTTATCATACTTGTGAAAGAAATCCATTCATTTTAGTGAAACAAAAAATAAGAATGTTAGTATTTAGTATTTTGATTTTTATATATGTCATATATATTCATTTTTTTTATTATTCAATTTGTTATTTGAACTTTCTCCTTATTTATTATTATTCAACCGTCAATTTCCATTGAGAATTTGCATCTACACACCTTATAGCCAACGTCATCGTCTTCATCTAAGAATTCACCTTTCTAAAAACAATATATACGCAAATTTTCGACGTAATTTGTGCATCAAAATAGGATAATAAACCGTGTTTAAAGAAACATTAAGACAACATATTATGGTGAAATTAATATTATACTATGCATATTTTTTATATGAATACTATATATGTTAGGCAAATAAGTCCTTAATGATAAAATTAGAAAAAGATTAAGCTTGTAAGTATATATTCCAGATTTCCTTTTGGTCAGCTAAGACTAAGAATAAACTTGACAGTCACTATCATTTATCTATAGTCAACTGGATTAATTATGTGACTTTTAAGTTGAATGAGATTTGATTTACTTAGTTTATTTGTTTTTTGATAATTAATCTGAAATTAGTCATAGAAGATTACTTACTAACATTTTTTCTTGATAATGGAAGTTGGTGACTCCAAGAAATATTCTCTTCATGAACCACGAAGTATTCTAAACACCTCAGACTATCATCGTTCGAGTCGGGCAGGACCACAAAGGCAGCAAAATTCTCCTAACTGAGTTTTAATGCAGCTGCGTACCCGGGACTCGAACTCGAGATATCTGTTTAAACTAAAATAACTCCACGTCAGTTAATTTACGAGCTCGATGGTATTTTTTCATAATCTTTAACAAATCTATGATGCAACTCTTAAGGTTCATATTCACACTGACGTAATGTTGGTCCTCAGGACGTGAGGAACGTGTCATGGACTGTAAACAAAGACATGGGTGCATACTCTTATTGTTTCATTTTTTATAGCGTATTATTTTTAATATCACCTTTTTTGTATTTTTTATGTACTATTTTTAATTTGACTATTTTCACATGTCTTTTTTTGAATTACTATTTTCACATGTCTTAAAAAAAATTCTAAATCCGTGATGATTCGTGGTAATGCTTCTTTCATTTACATGAGAATTTTGGCCTCTTAATGATTACTGATTTTCAATGTTATATTTTGGGGAATTTTAGTTTGAGGCATTTAAAACAATAGATTTATTGAGACATTAATTTTTAATTATTACATGCAATAAAAATAAATTTGTATCTTTTATTTTTTTAATAAAAATCAGTTTAATTTTATATAATCGATATAATTTAAGTAAAATAAAAAAAAAATTCTCCTTGAGAACAAGAACAGCCTTTTTAGTAAGTCTATGGTGTTATATGTCATGTCACAAGTCAATAATCAACACTCACTCGACATAAATTTACTCATTGCAGGCACAATAAATACGAAAGAACTAAAATTTTGACATCAAAATCGTGAAACATGCACCTTCTTTCCGTTAGGAAAGAAAGCGAAATCAGGTTAATAAAATAATAATTTATAACCTTAAAATAATCTTTCCTATCCTGTGTGAGTAAATAACTAAAAATAATAAAAACCAGTCATGTAGACGGTAATAAAATTAAGCAACAAATAAATAAAACCAGCCAGATGGCGGTAGACAAAGAAGAATAAGCAACACAAGAAATTTACGTGGTTCACCCTCACACCAGGGTTACTCCACGGGACCAACTCCGAAAAAAACTTTTATTACTCTTCCACAAAATTATGGGAATACAAAACTCACTCAACAAACACTCACTCTATACAAGAGGAAACTTGTGTTTTGAGATTTTTTTTGGAATGCGGGCCGGAGGGGGACAATAAATTTGCAGGCACAATAAATACGAAAGAACTAAAATTTTGACATCAAAATCGTGAAACATGCACCTTCTTTCCGTTAGGAAAAAAGCGGAATCAGGTTAATAAAATAACAATTTATAACCTTAAAATAATCTTTCCTACCCTGTGTGAGTAAATAACTAAAAATAATAAAAATCAGTCATGTAGACGGTAATAAAAATAAGCAACAAATAAATAAAACCAGCCAGATGGCGGTAGACAAAGAAGAATAAGCAACACAAGAAATTTACGTGGTTCACCCTCACACCAGGGCTACTCCACGGGACCAACTCCGAAAAAAAAATTTATTACTCTTCCACAAAATTGTGGGAATACAAAACTCACTCAAAAAACACTCACTCTATACAAGAGGAAACTTGTGTTTTGAGAATTTTTTTGGAATGCGGGCCGGAGGGGGACAATAAATTTGCAGGCACAATAAATACGAAAGAACTAAAATTTTGACATCAAAATCGTGAAACATGCACCTTCTTTCTGCGGAATCAGATTAATAAAATAACAATTTATAACCTTAAAATAATCTTACCTGCCCTGTGTGAGTAAATAACTAAAAATAATAAAAACCAGTCATGTAGACGGCAATAAAATTAAGCAACAAATAAGTAAAACCAGCCAGATGGCGGTAGACAAAGAAGAATAAGCAACACAAGAAATTTACGTGGTTCACTCTCACACCAGGGCTACTCCACGGGACCAACTCCGAAAAAAAATTTTATTACTCTTTTACAAAATTGTGAGAATACAAAACTCATTCAACAAACACTCACTCTATACAAGAGGAAACTTGTGTTTTGAGAATTTTTTTTGAATGCGGGCCGGAGGGGGACAATAAATTTGCAGGCACAATAAATACGAAAGAACTACAATTTTGACATCAAAATCGTGAAACATGCACCTTCTTTCACTCATATTTCTTCAAACAAACTGCATGTGAAGCCTTTTATTATGAAAAGGAGAAGATATCCTCCATTCAACACCCAACATTAAAGTTGAAATTGTTAGGAAACTGCATGTCCTTACCACCGGCACGACTCTTCATAGTCTACAATTAATCCGTGATATAGTGTGAAACGAGCTCATTTGTAGAAGAAACGGAGATGACCAATAAACTAAAGGGTCAACAACATATGTCCAAACCTTACTTAAATTCTCTGTTCTTATTTGATCCTATCAAACACCACCAAATGTTCGAAACTTAAACTTGGAAACTCTAAGGCACATCATTCAAACCTAGATGCTTTAGACATACATACACTTCTCTAAACTCCAAAAGTGAAAAAGAAGAAAAAAATGAAGCAAACCACAACAAATTCTACCAAAACCACACACACAACTCTCTTATGCTTCACTTTCTTCGCACTGCTACATTTAACTTTCTCTTCTGACACTTTAACTTCAACACAATCTCTCACAAACACTCTCACACTTGTCTCCACAAACCAAGCCTTTGAGTTTGGCTTTTTCACTCCTGGAAACTCAAAATGGTATGTGGGAATTTGGTACAAAAATATTGCTGCAAGAACATATGTTTGGGTTGCAAACAGAGACCACCCTCTTTCAAACTCCTCTGGAACTATCAAGATTTCCAACCAGAACATTGTTCTTTTCGACTCACATGAGAATCCAGTATGGTCTTCAAACATAACTAATGGAGTTAGTCCAGTTATGAAGTTGTTAGACACAGGCAATCTTGTCTTAAAAGAAGACTCAGGAAATGGTCAAATTTTGTGGCAGAGTTTTGACTTTCCTACAGATACATTATTGCCTGATATGAAACTTGGTTGGGATTTAAAGAATGGTTTCGACAGGTATTTACGTTCTTGGACTAGTTATAATGATCCTTCATCTGGTTCTTTTTCTTTTAAGTTGAATTACAGTGGTTTTCCTGAAATATTTTTACGGGATAGAGCACTTATTATTTATCGCAGCGGTCCATGGAATGGTGCAAGACTTAGTGGAGTGCCAGAAATGAAACCTATCGATGAAATGAGCTTTGATTTTGTTACTAATCAAGACGAGGCTTATTATTCATTTCACATTTCAGGTCAGAAATTACTGTCAAGATTAACTGTAACTCACGATGGTTATCTTAAGAGATTTACTTGGATTCCTGATGCTAAATTTTGGACTCCATTTTGGTACGCTCGGAAAGACCAGTGTGATAGTTACAGACAGTGTGGTCCATACGGTGTATGTGACTCGAATGCATCGCCAGTTTGTAAATGTTTGAAAGGGTTCGAGCCAATAAACCCTGAGGCGTGGAATTTACGAGATGGGTCCGGTGGGTGTGTCAGGAAGACTAATTTGGAGTGTTCAAGTGATAAATTTTTACGTTTGATGAACATGAAATTGCCAGAAAGTGCAAGTGCTTATGTGGATAGGAAAATGAGTTTGAAAGATTGTGAATTGATGTGTTCTAGAAACTGTTCTTGCAAGGCTTATTGTAATGCTAATATTACCAACGGAGGAACAGGTTGTGTGATTTGGACCGATGATCAGTTGTTCGACATGAGACAATATCCAGAAGGTGGTCAAGATCTATACGTAAGATTGGCAGCTTCTGATATAGGTACCTTCGAAGAACATCTCTCCTTTTTACCAGCTTTTTTTCACTTGTGTTCTTTCTTGGAGCTTTCTGTATTCACACTGCTAAATTTAATCAGAGTTAGATGTTGTTAAACGTTACTTGGTTTTGGTATAAAACAGCTAAGCCGCCAAGTATTTCAAATCAGAATTTGATTACAAAACCAAAATTCCATCTGGATTTTATATGTGGAAAGGGACATAAAATTCCCAGCCGGCCATTTGGAGCCAACCATGTGGTGGCCTCCAAGTTTCTTCAACAGCTCATAAACCAGTCAGTAGAGGAATCCACTATAATTTACTCGATTTGGAGAACGCGTGGGGTCAAATGTAGTTGAAGTAGGTGAGCTAATGTTATGTTTTTTTGTCATTTAGCTCCACAGCAGAGCCATTTTTGCTGCTGTTTAGAGGTTAATAAGAGGAATATTAACTGATGACAAGCTGGTTATTCTGCTGTAAAGGGGTGAAATTTAAGTTAAAATTTTTTCGCTCCCTCTTATGTAGATTACAAGAGTTAGCACAACAGTTTTCCGCTTCCTATTATGTAGACGACAAGAGGGGATGATACTACAAAAAGATGACATGAAGAAAACTGATTTTTTTGCTGATTTTTCTTTACCGTATAATCTATCAGCTAAATGTGACACAGAATAAACCCTTACCTTGCTTTTTAGAGTTTTATTAATGAAGTACATGCATATATTCAGGTGACGGAAGGAATGCCCGAGCACTCATTATTGGCATTGCTGTTGGGGTTGCCATTCTGTTATTAGGATTGAGTTACTGTATTATATGGAAGAAGACGAAGTTGCAACGTAAAATTACTGAACATAAAGGTAACATAAAACTGGTTTCAATTACTTGATCTACCATTGTATAGTTCTGCAATTCATGAGATATTCTGTACATTAGGGCATCCAGAAAAGAGCCAAGATTTGCTGTTAAATGAGGCGGTTATCTCAAGTAAGAGAGACTACTCACGTGAAAGAGATACAGATGAGCTAGAATTGCCATTGTTTGATTTTGACACAATAGTGACATCAACAAACAATTTCTCTGATGAAAATAAGCTTGGACAAGGGGGATTTGGATGTGTTTACAAGGTACCTTGTTTCTCAGGTTCATGAGTCATGATCATACATTCATGATTGCTAGAAATTTAGACGAAAAATTTGTTCATTCCAGGGTAGACTGATAGAAGGACAAGAAATAGCAGTGAAGAGGCTCTCCAGGAACTCGGGCCAAGGGACCGAGGAATTCAAGAATGAAGTCAGACTAATCGCTAGGCTTCAACACAGAAATTTGGTTCGATTGCTCGGTTGCTGCGTTGATATGGATGAGAGAATACTCGTCTATGAATACATGGAAAACAGAAGCCTTGATTCTATTATATTCAGTTAGTCCCCTTCAATGTCATCTCCTTCTGACATTTTTTATCTTCAGTTTTGTTTGTCAAATTCATAACATGTGGTTCCTCCTCTGTCATTTCAGATAAAGAGAAAAGCTCGTTATTGAATTGGCAAAGGCGCTTCAACATTATTTGTGGGATTGCAAGAGGACTTGTGTATTTGCACCAAGATTCTAGATTCAGAATCATCCATAGAGATTTGAAAGCAAGCAATATTCTGCTAGATGCAGAGTGGACTCCAAAAATATCAGATTTCGGCCTGGCTAGAATATTCGGCAGAGACCAGACTGATGCAAATACCAAGAGAGTAGTAGGCACTTAGTAAGTAGAAAAAATTTATTTCTTTTACTTTCTGCAACTTGAAGCCTAGAAATCTCATATGTTTCTAAATCGTTTTGCTTCATGGACTATTATGCAGTGGTTATATGTCTCCTGAATATGCAATGGATGGACATTTCTCAGAGAAATCAGACGTTTTCAGCTTTGGTGTCTTAGTGTTGGAGATTATAAGTGGAACAAGAAATAGAGGGTTTTATCATTCAAAGAGTGAACTAAACCTTCTTGGACATGTAAGTACAAAATTCTTTTCCTGATCAGATTGATTTCTCATTAGTATTATCTAGATATGCCTGCTAATGATACATGGCTAAATGGAAACAACGCAGGCATGGAGACAGTGGAGAGTAGGAAATGGATTGGAAATATTAGATTCGTCAGTAGGTGAGTCGTATTCGTGCAGTGAAGTATTGAGATGTATTCAAGTAGGTCTTTTATGCGTCCAAGAGCGCGCAGAAGATCGGCCAACGATATCGTCTGTGATCTTGATGTTGAGTAGTGAAACAGCAACAATGCCTCAGCCTAAAACCCCTGGATTTTGTCTTGGAAGAAACACTTTTGAAACTGATTCATCTTCAGGAAAACAGGATGAAACATTCACTGTAAATGAAGTTACGGTCACAATGCTAGATGCGCGGTAAAAGAGGCAAAACTTCAATGCTCACAATTGTATATGTTCATCATTTCTTTTGGAGTTTTCGCATCGGCATCATTCCATTTGTATTTTCGGCATGATGTATCTTGTTTTCGTGTAATCTGATAGATTCTCACTTGGAAAAAAGAGATTAAAAATGTACAACATATATCCAAGATTTTAATTGAAATGAGCGATTCGTAAAAGATGTTTGACTAACCATTGAATCCAGAACGTCTTTCATTTACTTTGGTAGCTCCGAACAACATATGCTTTCGGAATCGGATTCTTTATGTTGTATTTTATTATTATTGTCTCCTTTCGTCAGCTAGAACGTTAGTGTTCCATAAAAAAACAATTTACTCAAACGATCCCTCCAGATTTTTCCACAGAAACTGGAATAACAGTCATTTGGTCTGGTCAAATTAATCAGATAAAACAAAAGGCTAATATATATATTTATGTTCCCTCAGGAATAGTTTTGATGGTCAATTCTGTCAGAATTATAGTGCTTTTACCTTACTATTCACACTTAAAAGAACTAACAGACCAAATTCTTGTCTTTCTTGGACTCCTCAGTTAGCAAGTTTCACATCTTGTCTAAGCTAATAGCTGTTAACCCAGGAAAGTTGATCGACGTAAAATAAATCTTTTCTAGTGTTCCAAGATGATTGCCCTCCATAAATTCTGAAACTTGTAGTTATTCCAGTAACAACAATTTTCACTTATGATTATGCATTGCAAATAAGTAACATGAATTAGATAGTTACTGTCCTCACCTCAGGAACAAAGATGGATGCTTTCCTGTCAATTTTCTTTTGTTTCACTGTTATCAGATTCAAGACTTCCATTGCAGTTGATTCTTTATTCTTCAATCAGACTCTCAAAGACAATAATCAAACTCTTGTTTCTTCCAATGGAGTGTTCGAACTTGGCTTTTTCAGTCCCTCAGGTTCCATGAACCGTTATCTTGGAATATGGTTCAGAAACATTCCAAAACAAACAGTAGTTTGGGTGGCTAACAGGGACTCTCCACTCGTTGATTTCTCCGGTGAAGTTACTGTAACAGAAAACGCGAATTTCATCATTGCCAGCAACTATTTCTCCAGCAAACAAGTTGTCTGGAGTTCAAATTCATGGGCAGCATCCAGCAGTACTGTAGCCTTACAGCTTCTCAACACAGGAAATCTTGTTGTTAGACGTAATTTAGAAGACTATGTATGGCAAAGTTTTGACAATCCATTTGACACATTGATTCCAGGAATGAAGATTGGATTGAACCTTAAAACCGGACGAAACTGGTTTCTGACTTCTTGGAAAACTCCTGAAGATCCTTCCACTGGAGATTACACTTACAAGCTAGATCCCAGAGGGCTTCCCCAACTTCATGTTCGTAAAGGAAATGAGATAGTATATCGTAGCGGTCCATGGGATGGTTTATACTTTGGTGGTGAATCTGATGAAACAGATGTTCCTATCTTCAAACCAGTCTTCATCAACAATGAGCAGTACATGTACTACGCCTTTGAAAACCTTGATCAATTTACAATATCAATGTTTATAATTTATCCTGAAGGCTTGCTAGCTCATCTTACATGGAACGAAAAGCGTTATGAATGGATCGAAGTCATGACTTCACATGGACATCGATGCTATAATTACTCCAAATGTGGTCCTAATGGTGTTTGCGTCGAAAAAACAGCAGCAGTTTGTCAGTGTCCAACTGGTTTCATGCCAAAAGAACCACAGGACTGGAACAAGGTGGACTTTCTAGCCGGATGCGTGCGGAAAACACAAATGAATTGCAGTGCAAATGAGGGGTTTAGGAAGTTTAGAGGGATAAAGCTGCCGGATAACTCCATTATTATGAAGAACGATCCTGTGGTTAGTAATGTAGGATGTGAAGAGGCTTGTTTTAGGAATTGTTCATGTATGGCTTATGCAAAGACTGGAATTAGTGATTGTGTGATGTGGTTTGATGACTTAATTGATATGAAGGATTTCAATGAAGGAAATCAAGAGCTATTCATTCGGATGGCTGCTTCTGATCTTGGTATGATTTTAACGTTGCTTTCAGAATCCTTAATTACAGCTGTTTTAATCAATTCACAGCTTCCTAAATTTATGTATTTCCTTGTAGAACCAATTGGTAAGGACAAACGAAGGCTAAAGATTATTATCTCGTTGTCATCATTAGCTTCCATGGTTCTTGTACTGATTTCAGTAGGCTTTGCTGTAATTATTTGGAAGAGGAGGACCAACACAAGGATAGGTAAGTTTTAGAATTGAATGCTACAAGTCTTATGATATTCTGCTACTTGATTGCCTGTTTCATTTAACAGGTCAGAGCTCAGCAGAATATTTCCTAGGTGACCATCCTAGACTTGATGAGAAAGAACTGCAGTTACCATTGTTTGATCTGTCTACTATAGTTGTTGCTACAAAAAACTTCTCAAATGCAAATAAGATTGGAGAAGGTGGTTTTGGGCATGTTTATAAGGTTAGTTTCTTAAACTAGTAACTAGTTTTCATGATCTGAAAGTTTTTCCAGTATTTCTAACTGCAGAAAATGTTTCTGAATGTTCAATTGACTAGTATTAGGTGATTTCCATTCTGTGATAATTCTAACATTATTTTCTCCAGGGAAAACTCTCAACAGGACAAGAAATCGCTGTTAAGAAACTATGCAAAGATTCAGGACAAGGTCTCAAGGAGTTCAAGAATGAGATAATCTTGATAGCAAAACTTCAGCACTTCAATCTCGTCAGGCTCTTAGGATGCTGCATAGACGCGGAAGAAAGGATGTTAGTTTATGAATACATGCCAAATAGAAGTTTAGACCTATGCATTTTCGGTAAGTTCTTTCCAACCAGGTTTGCCCCTTTGTCGTGTCTACTCTTTAGTCGTTTTCCTTTTACCATATATTTTTTATATCACCACTCATTTGCTGTATTTTTTCATATACTATTGTTAACTCGCCTATTTTCGTCCCTTAAAAATATTTCTAGTTTAGTTGTTGTTCCCAACGGTTTTAACCGTCCATCCTTTTTCAAACTAACACGGTATCTGACGCTATGCTGTCTTTGGCAGATCAAACTAGAGGTACTTCACTTGATTGACAGAAACGGTTCAACATCATAGTTGGCGTTGCTTGAGGACTTCTTTACCTTCATAGGGACTCGAGGCCAAGAATCATTCATCGCGATCTTAAAGCTAGTAACATTCTCTTAGACGTTAATATGCATCCCAAAATATCAGATTTTGGCTTGGCAAGAATCTTTGGGAATGATCAGACTGAAGCAAAGACTCGCAGGATCATGGGAACATAGTAAGTCTAGAAAAAAAGTGATCTCCTAGTCTCCCTCCCAATTGTCACTACAAATTTTAAGTAAAATATGTTTCTTCCAACTAAATGCAGCGGTTATATGTCTCCTGAATACGCGATAGATGGACAATTTTCAATGAAGTCAGATGTATTCAGCTTTGGAGTTTTGGTCCTGGAGATACTGAGTGGACGAAAGAACAGAGAATTCTATCATCCTGAACATGCCCTTAACCTTCTTGGACATGTGAGTTTGTTCAATTATTCTTCGTCTCTTCTTCATTTTCTTCTAGAGGAATACTTAAAACCAGTTTTGAGTGGACACAGTTTACGAAATTGTGACAGAGCGGACCAATTTTGAGCAGACATAGTTTACGAAATCGCAACAGTTTCGTAAACTCTCTGCTTAAGAGTTAAGACAGTACCGTGTCCACTTGTCGTGTCTATTTTTCCTTTCTTATATACACAGAACAAGTTTGATTAAGGCAAGTTAACTGTGACAGGCATGGAAACTGTGGAATGAAGGAAGGACCTTAGAATTGTTAGTAGACCATATGATGGTGAAACCACACAATGCATCAGGATTGTTGAGATGCATTCAGGTTGGACTCTTATGTGTTCAACAACGCCCTGGAGATAGGCCACCAATGTCATCTGTGGTTCTTATGTTGATCTGCGACAATTTTTTGCTACCGCAGCCTGGAAAACCAGGATTTTATGCTGACAGGTTCTGTTGGCCAGATGAAAAAACCTGTCATACTCCAAATGAAGTAACTATGACAAAGATTGTAGGAAGGTAGTTAAGCATTTTCCTCTCCTCTTGTATACTTCCATTCCTAAGATTATTTCGCTTTTGTATAGAATTTTCTCAATGAGAATGCCATGATCGACA
>CANYCX010241230.1:0-11834 GCA_948193385.1 Breynia disticha f. nivosa | reverse complement strand
TTATTGCCTTGATAAAATAATGAGATGAAAGAGATGAAATAAAATCAGTAGACTTGGTAGGTTAGAGGAGAATCATATTCCCTAAGGAATATAGATTTCCCTGCGCCACTTACTGAGCTTTCTCGCTCACTAGGACGGTTTGTTTTAAACTGCGCAGGACGTTGAGCGATTACCGGTGGACCAGAGTTGCGTTGATCTTATACCAGAAGTGCTGATGTCAGAGGTGGAGCTCCATCATCATTTTATTTGTGTACTATTTTCAGATTGAAAATTTGAACATATTCGTAATATGTAATATTTCGAGTCTGGATTTGTTTTCAAACTTTTTATTTGCTTCCGCTAAACTCTGAATTATATTATGTTATTGTTGCAAGTGATTTGGGCCCGGATATGTTTTTTTTTAAGAAAATTGTATTTAATTTTCTATCTCATCTAACTTATATTTGATTTAACTCTGATATTTATAATTGTTTTATAAAGATTATTATTTAAATTAAAAACGGGATTTTATTTTTGGGGTTCACATTTTTTGTTCTTTCAAGATATTTTTCATTGTTTTTTTCATGCTGATTTGGTTGAATGTCTCGAGGAAACTAACAAGATGTTTCTCGTTTGATGAATACTATTTTCAAAATGTGGACGAACGAAATTCTTTCTTGTTCTAATGTGTTCATCTAAGTTCATGATTTTTCATTTTGGTTGTATGAACATAGTTCATAATTGTTTTTATTTGCTATTGACACTAAAAACCTGAACAAAAATCTTCAAGGATGCTACAACATACAAAAACCTTCAAAGAATACATATATTTGTGCATGCTAACGTAACCAACTTAAACAATAAAAAAAAGAAAGGATTTTTATATCGACTTCGTTTATAAAACATGAAATCTCTTAAAAAAAATAGAAAACTTACATTATAACAACAGAAAAATACCCAAACGATATCGTAAAAGCCAAAAACTTTAGTATAAACAAGAACTTTAACACCAAACCTTCAAGAATCAAGAGAAAACGACATTAAAAAACTTCTGAAAATTCCACAAATAGATAAAGTTTATTTTTGTTCCGAGGAGAGAGAGAGAGATAAAAGTGAATAAAGCTACTTTAAGATATGTAATCTGCAAGTAAATCAACAGCCATAAAATCAGGTTTGAAAATGGCAAAACTTTTAATGCGTCTCTTTTAATGACTGTTTAACACTATTTGAATTTTATATAATTAAAATCATTAAAATAGACATTTTCAGAATTTAAAAACTCAAAACTGATAACCACAAAAATGAACATGTATACATGGGCATTTTCATAAATAAGAAGTCATTACTATGTATATTTCATAATTTTCTGTTTCTTATTTGGAAGGGCTAAGGCAACATAGGAAAAGGCCGAAATCCAATGGGAAGAGGGAGAGAGAAAGTGGGCTAAGACTAGATATGGAAGATGAGGATTGAGATGGCCTACTAATCTATAATCAATCCTTTTGGATTCTTCTACTCTATATTCTATCCTTCCTCACTACTTTGGTTGTACTCAATTCGCTGCCATTCGCTCCTCAATAATACCTGCCTTCCTCATCAGGTTTTTTTCCCTCTCCTCAATAAGAACCTCTTTTCCTTTCATTTTCTTTCTTTTTAATCCCTCTCTCTTTTTTCGTTGCTTTTATTTCAGCAGCTCAAATGGCTTCCGCTCCCAACAAAGATGTTGTATCTGGTATGTTTTTTTTAAATCCTAATTTCTCTGTATGTATTTTTTCTGATCTGCGAATTTTCTATTTGTGGGTATCTTTGTTTTAATTGCTCAATTTCATAGGTCTATATGTTTGTTCTCTTTTGTGTGTGCGTTTTTTTTTTCAATTTTTATTTTGTTAACCAGTTTATTTTACTAGTTTTTGATATTGACTTGTGTTTACTGATATTAGATTTGCGCAGAAAAAGTTCTGGAGATTTGGTTCTCTGCAGTTTGGTTTCTTTAGAATTCTGAAAATATTGTAATCTATCCATATGTGATTCGTTAATAACAGTTGGGAATTTTAATGAGAAGTTTTGCCTTTTTCTGAGAAAAATAAATAAATCATTGATTTTAGTCAATTCAGTTATCTTAGAAAAATGCTTCAATTTATATTCATAGAACTTGATACTTTCTGGCACTTCTTTTGTTGCTACTTAATTTGTGAATGTTAAGTTTGAATCATACAATTGAGAGTCTTGATGGGTTAATGTTTAAATTTTGTGTTCCTTTGTTTTAGATGAGAAAACAAGTTCAACTGAAAATAAGCCGGAGCAAGAAACAGCTCCTCCTTCTGAAACAGCCTCTACTAATCCCCAGCCAGGACAAGGAAGGCCGGCCCAAGGAAGAATTCCTCATCCCCTAGGAGCTGGAATTCCTGATTCTTTTGATTTTTCTGCCATGTCTGGCCTGCTAAATGTATGCAATTTCTTTCAACTTCACACGTTTTTACAGTGTAAATTTAGATAAATAATCTTTGCTATTTTTATTTCAGTTTCTTATGCAGGAATGCTTTTTGTTTAATGTTGAAATGCGGTGTTACATACTGTCTTTTTTATGCTTAGAATTTCTTTTTAGGATCCATAGATATTTCGTTTCAACACTTGAAATTGAATATGTTTTTGACTTTTTGAAGACAAGTCTGATATCTTGAAATTGAAATTGAATTGAAATGTGTGACTTGTTTTGGGGTTGAACTTGATATCTTTAAGCAAATTTTTCTAGAGGAAGATTATCTATTAGAGATGTAGGGAGAGAATATCTCTTTTGGAAGTAAAAAAGAAACACTATTGGAGCAATGATGACAAGAATGTAAAGTAATATGCATATCCTGTAAGAATCAAATATTTCATTATTTATTAAGGTTCAAATGTTTCATAATGTAGGTTACAGTCTAATATATCTTCTCAAGTTCTTCTACCTTTGTGTTCATAATTTATATACATCTAGATTTTCATTTGTAGGATCCAAGCATTAAGGAATTAGCTGAGCAGATAGCGAAAGATCCTGCATTCAACCAGATGGCAGAGCAGCTTCAGAAAACCTTCCAAGGTGCAGCAGCAGCAGGAGCAGGAGCAGGAGCAGGAGCAGGAGCAGGAGCAGGTGCAGGTGCATCAGTTGATGAAGGTTTCCCGCAATTTGATTCGCAACAGTATTATGCTACCATGCAACAGGTTATGCAGAATCCTCAATTCATGAGTATGGCCGAGCGTCTTGGTTCTGCTCTAATGCAGGTATTCTTTCCTTTACATTTTTAAATTTATTTTGTTCCGTGCGTTATCTTACAAATAATCTTAAGCAGGAAGTTTTTGTTTCATCTTTCTTCAGGATCCATCCATGTCTCAAATGTTTGAGAGTTTTACAAATCCTTCCCACAAAGAGCAGATTGAAGAACGAATGTCAAAAATAAAAGAGGACCCTTCATTAAAGCCTATTTTAGATGAGATCGAGTCTGGTGGTCCAGCTGCAATGATGAAGTGGGTGATCCTAATCCAAATTTTCTCAAGAAAATTTGTGTTTCTCCAAAAGAATTTTAACTTTATTTGAGTTTGTTTTTGTAATACTAAGTTGGCAAATGATTATTTGTAACACAGGTATTGGAATGATAAAGATGTTTTGAAGAAGTTGGGTGAAGCAATGGGTCTTGCAGTTTCTGGAGAAGCAGCTACTTCTGCAGAAAATTCAGGACAAGATGAAACAGATGATGCTGGAAACGAGGATGAGTCAATTGTTCATAATTGTGCCAGTGTTGGTGATGTTGAGGTTTGTTACAACTTCTGTTTATTGTCATGATACAGTGATCTCTAGTTTTATGAGGAAAAACATTTTTAGTGGTTCCATGGTGCCTTAAGATATTAAAATACGTCTTTCAGACTGGGAAACTATGCTGAAAATTTACATGCTTAGTGCTTCTAATTGGCCCTGTAAACAGTAATTGTGCATATATATTAAAAATTTCTTGTGCAAATGGGTTACATTTATGTCTTACTTGGATATAAGCATTTAGCTGTTTACATGAGTATACCTAACTGAAGCAACCACTGTAAGTGTATGTTCAATTCCCTTATATGCTGTGAATGGTTCTTGTTTTTGTTGCTCACTTTCCTACTTTTCTGCCAATATCAATAAGAAAAAATTTATGATGTTGGGTGATAAACAAATCAGGGATTGAAAAATGCACTAGCTTCTGGTGCTGACAAAGATGAAGAAGATGCAGAGGGAAGAACAGCATTGCATTTTGCATGTGGTTATGGAGAGGTATGGTTATCTTTAGCACATTTTCGACGTGTGTTTTTCCATTCTTTTGTTATGATAAACAGGTGCTCAAAGTTTTACCTTGCAGTGGTTTTGATATCAGTTGCTGAGATGTCAGTTGAGATATAGTTGGTTGGTGTTGCAAGAAGTCCAATAAAGTTGTGTTGGAATCAACTAAAAAGTTGCTTGTGATTACATATCTTTTCCAAAATGCTGTCCATGTTTGCTAAGCCTATAAATGCTCACTGTGATGCCCTTGTTTCCTGCCTAAGCAATTAGTAATGTTTGGCCTTTTAGTTTCTTGAACATTTAATGAGTCCATTTTTCACCAAAGAAGTTCCTGATGCTTCGGTACTGCTTTCATTGGAGATGATTTGGTATAGTTGTTTCCTTAGATAGTTATACCCGAGTCATATTTATTGTTGAGGTCCTAACTTGCAGTGTTGATTTATGGCTTAATCCTGGTTTGTGTAGTGTGCTGAAATTTGCAAGATCTTTGATCATCTAGTGGTAACAAGACCTATATTCTGTTGCAGGTGAAATGTGCTCAGGTACTTCTTGAGGCAGGCGCAACTGTGGATGCATTAGATAAGAATAAGAACACAGCACTTCATTACGCAGCCGGTTACGGGAGAAAGGAGTGCGTAGCCCTTCTGCTCGAAAACGGTGCTGCTGTGTAAGTGGACATTACCAAGAAACATTCTACATCGTATTTGATGTGCTCCTTGTTCCTGATCCTTTTCGTTTTCTGTTGATTAATCTTTACAGCACTCTCCAGAACATGGACGGAAAGACGCCCATCGACGTCGCGAAGCTCAATAATCAGCACGAAGTGCTGAAGTTGCTTGAGAAAGATGCTTTCCTTTGAATTAGAGGTGCTATCATGTCTGGAGGATATCTGTTTCTTATAAGTTACCATACTGAATGCATATTGTGATATTACGATTTATGAGCTTTTTTTTTAAACATTTTGGAGAACCAATAGGTATGTGTTGTTTATTTCCTAATGTTTTCTTTAGTGTCTGTAACAATGAGCATCAATTGTTACCAACTTTGGTTTTTACGTAATTTAGTTTCTGTGAAATAAAGTTGAGAGTACCTTTTTTGGGGAATGCTTGAAAGATTGTTTATATTTCTAGGGAAATAGGTACTCATGTCAGACTTAAATTAAGATTTAAACCTTGTAAAAGACTAGAATTTTGAGTTATTAAGCTTTGCTCGTGGATAGCAATTCACTCACAATTCAACAATGCTATAAAAACTAGATCGAGCCGGCGAATCGGTTATTGGTCTGATTTTATTATTTAAGCTGGTTTGTGAGTGAATTGCTATCAAATTGGTAAAAAAAAGTGACAATTCTGCTGATTTAACTGGTAATTGAATCAACTAATTTTTAGTATTACAAAAATTAAATAATTTTGTATATACATGCATATTTATTTATATTATTTTTTTATTATCGATTCGATCATTAAACCATCAGTTCAACCAATAAATCAATCATTCAATGTTTTTTTCAATTCGATTATCTGCAAGTGGAATGAGATACAAGGCAATATGATGGGTTTTGTAGTGAAGGTTTGGTACGATCGGGTTTTCGTGTTATGCTTTTTTTTCATCAATCCTCATTTATGGCAGGAGGAAAACTATGTTTACAAACATTCGACTTGCCTTGTGCAAAACAAAAGCTCAAGAAATAAAGGCAAATAATGAAACTCATGAAAACCTGAAGGTTGATTCAGACCATTTCTCACTAAACAATGCAAAGAAAAATAAACAGATTAAGAAAATAAAAGATTAACGATAAAATAGTTTTTTTTTATGTTTATAGAAATTAAATCCAAAATCTCAGTTCTGAAAAACATAGCAGAATAAGTCAGATTACAACATAAACTTAGTTTTCAATAATTAAGAAGCAAAAAAATACAACACATGCATGCAAATACTGTAAGTTCCTAAAGAACTCACAACTGGTTGAGAAGGTAGAGAGAGGATCTGTATTACTTGGGCTTACCAGCTTTTTGCTTTGCCTTCTCAATAAGAGGCTTCAGCTGCTTCTTTTCTGCCAGAATCTTCAGAAAGTTGAACAAAAATGGAATGTAATTGTGTTTCCTCCTAATATTTTCTGTTCTCCATTTCTTGAACTTATCTTCCTCTATCAAAATTTTCTCTGTGGCTGCCTCAATTCCACCATTCACTTCTGTCAGCGATTTGTTCAGTTCTTCGAAGTCTCCGCTGTCTGTCGTTTTTTCTGCTTGAGAAGCCGCTAGCTGTTGCAGTATTCGCTCTCTTTTCTTTTGGAGCTCTTTCAGTTCAGCAGTATATATCTCTCTCCTGTTCTTGATTACTGCCATAAGATTAAATCTTATTTCATTTTTGGAGTATCTCTCAATTCTCTCCTGAATCATTGGCTGCACCATGCGCAGCCAATCCAGATCGTTTTGCCCACCGGCGCACTGGCCAAGGCTGATAGGACCCTCTTTCAATCCATCTAGTTCATAAAGCACTCCATCATATGGCAAATAACTTATAAAATGGTAAACATCGTCATCTTTGCCGGCAGCCTTCTGCTCCTCTGGAACAAAAGGTTCGGGTCTGGCAAAACTGTTATGGGCTGCACGGATGGCGTCACTGTTATTAATAGCCAAGCCTTTGAATTCAGGAGGAAAACTCTTAGTGAATTCTTTCAACTTGGTCAACTCCGGGCCAATGTCGATATCTGGACAGTTCATTAGAACAGACAATATTGCTTGGGTTGCACAAGCATTATTGATTACCTGTGCCACAATTGCAAAAGTGCTAATTAGGGAAAAGAAAACCCACTGAGACAATGATTTATCAAAACAAGTCTCAAGATGACATACCTGGCTGGCAAAAAAGAGGTTAGGATTTGGATCCTTGATTACTGGGCGGTCATCTTTTTCTCCTGGGCGCCATTTGAAAAGGAAAATCAACCCATATATAGGCCTGAAACAAGAAACCAGAATTTGTTTTTGGACATAAACATGAAAAAAGGGCATGACCAGCTTAAGAAATCCTTGACCAAAACTAACCTAAGACTGTCAAGTGCATCGAGGTCCAACGAGTACAGTTCTTCAACCTGCAAAGGTAATAAAAATAGTGTAAGAGTGATAAAAACAAAATGGAAGAGGAAATTGGAAAATATAAACATACAAAACGAGTGTAAGAGAATTAAACAATGGGAAAAAAAAAGCAATAAGCAAGAGGCTGCAAATATAAACCACAAATCTCTTCCATCTAAATACGGACCTCCTGTTTTTCCATTACTAGCGCTAAAACTCTCTAGAAAATAGGTAAGTCCACAATTAACAATCAGGTATCTAGTGTGGAACTTTGATTTCCCAAACACATCCAATGTCTCAATCCTTAACCAAAACATAGCAGTCACACACCAGTTTACCTTACTGGTGCCATGATGTGATTGGGCAGTGCTACCTTAGTTTATAGAAAGATCACAATAAGCGAAATGGTTATCACTAAAATAAAATGAAATCCCAGCCAAGAAGCAGAAACAGTAATAAAAGATAATTTCAAACTAAGCTAAATTAGCATAATTTATCCAAACTTTTGATGGAGTTATAACATAGTTAGTTTGTTCACAAGAAAAAAAGAGGAAAGAAAGAAAAAAAAAGATGCAAGTAATTGCTTGTAGTTTTTATTCTATAACCAGCAATCAGCATGCAAAAGTAGTTGCTGGCATTAAAGCAGCCATCTGTGAGACGTTTCCTCTATTCCTTGCAGATCAGAAACATATCTAAAATGAAAAAACAACAATATTTTATTCAAAAACAACAAATGGCCTAATTATGTGAATTTTATGTTATCTTAGAAGTTTAAGGTATGCACATACATTTGATTGTTAAGATAATTATTTGAAAGGTAGCAAAAGAACATCACAAATTGAAAACCGCACCTGCACACCTTTGACCTGCATTTGTTGCATTAGTTCCGTAAACACACCTGAAATGCAAGATAGCACGACCAGAAAGAAATTTCACATTCACAGCAAGACACATTTTCATTTTAACATGTACAGCTACAAGTTCAAAGACGTGCAAACTGAACAGCTACCTGAACCTAGATAAGTAAAAACTGAACATATCATTCATCAACAAGACAAGTCATCAAACTTCATCTTCGTTATGTTTATACTTGAAGGTACCAATTTCATCAGGAAGTTCTTTGATTCTCTATGAAGTTCTTACTTATTGCAAATGGGAACATTTCCCTATTTATATAACAGATCGTATGGTAGGCCATAAATTGGGAGTGTTTTCACCTACTCCAAAATTCCAAATGTAGAATCCATGTCCAGAATCCAGCTTTAAGATATTAATGATAAATTCATCCACAAGCTATGCATTATATTCTGCATTACATATCCTCAAATTCACAAGCCAAACCACTACATATCCTTAAAATACAACGAACCGTGCAGCGAAAAAACAAGATATATTCTCGGGAAAAATAGGAAGCAGAATGAAGTATTGAAGTGTACCAGGATCAGACTCGATGGTGCACCAAGACATGATTAATCCTGAAAAGGCAACACATAAAAACGAAGTTTGCAAAGAAAAACAGATAGCATAAAAATTTTTAATTAACACTAACTATCAGTACAGACTCATAAAACAAACATGGGTAATTACATATAAACACGACAAAGAAGCAAAAGCTTCAATCTTTATAATCCAGTAATCACATAAAACAGTTGAGAGTTAAAAAGATACGGTTTTTGCGAGAGTGTCAAGTAACAGAATGTTCAATTCATAGCTGAAATTCATATCAAATAAGAACAAGATGTTGGAAATAGCTTAATGAAACGAGGGAAATTAAAGAAGCTTGAGAGAGAATGGAATCACTCACTCACTCACTGATGATCTCTTCTTCTCTAGTTTGGATTCCGGATTTTTCTAACCCTAACAAAACCCAATATGCCATCAGCATACAATCAGCTTACTCTAGCTTTCCTATATATTGACATTGACGGCCTAATTCTAGCTGAGTCGGAATATTTTTTCGCAATAAAACGCACTCATCTCGATCCATTTTAAGCAACGAAGGATTAATTTCATTTTAAGTGTAAAGTTTATTTGTAAAAATGTTTAATAATATTTAAATCAAACATGGAATATTGTTAATTTTTTAAAGTTGAATTTAGCATACAATTTTTCATCTTTTATAAAAAGAAAAATGCAAAAAATAAATAAAAAAATAAAAAATTATAAGAAAAATAAATTATAATATATAAAATGAGGTCTAACATGAGAAAAATCTAATAGTAGTTTTTAAAATTAGATCAAACTTTTTTTATTAGGGACTTTGAATCCCTAACATAGATGATTAATTATAAATATTTTTTAAAAATTTTATACGAATAATAATTTTTCTAAAACCAAATAAACTTAATTTTATGGTATACATATATACAGAAGAGATTACCAATTCTAGTTTTTTGGCAAAATAATTATCATCTTAGTTTGCGAATAGAATTTGTTGAACATATTTTGAATTTTTCTTTCGAATTGAGTTTTGAAATTCTGCTGTCGAATAAATATAATTAAATTAAAATATTTAGTTATAATTTATTTAATAAATGAATTAAATTAAAAAAAATTTATGTTTAAAAATTAAAATATAATTTTTGATCCAAAAAATATCTTTTAATCAAATGGTACTACGAATTTTATATAAAGAACTCATCTCCATTAGAATTTTTACCAAAATCAAATCTCAAAGTTATGATATTCAAATTAAGAAGTCTTAAATTTTCTCCTAGTTTTAGGTTGATCAATAAGATTTAGAGGTAGTTTTGAGTTCAAAATATCGCTCGAATCTCGACACGCAGTATTAAGACTGATCGTGGATAGGTTTGGTCGGTTATTTGTCTAAACCACCTAACCTATCCACTTTTAGTGGTTGGATAAATGGTCGACCACCAACCTATCCACTCTATTGGTCTATCCACCCAAACCTAACCACTAAATGGTGGTTTGGTTTAGTCGGTTTAAGCGGTTAACCAAAATAAAAAAACATTAAAAAATAATTAATTAGAAAAAAAAATACTGAGTTAAAAATTATTGCAACTTGAACAAGTATCTTCAATTTAAATAATAAAAAATAAACATTTACTTCAAATAACATAATAACAAACTAAAAATAATATTTTGACTTCAAATTCAATTCTAATAAAGCCTTGAAATAAATTATATTCATTAATCTTTACCTTTATTTACTTCTTTTATGTGTAATCTAAAAAAATTATATACTATGGTCTATTAATTAAAATGTGAAGAGTAAAAAAAGTTAAGAAAAATTTTAATTAATAATATATACTTAATTCTTTTTTAAAATAGGTGGATGGTGAATCGGTTCTGTTAGGAGTGGATTTTGAAAAACCAAAACCACGAACCAAACCACTTTGAGTCGTTTGCTCAAAATCTAACCACCAACCTATCCACTTATGGTGGTTGCCCTAAATTTCGGTTTGGTTTGGTCGGTTGGTGGTCGGTTTGGGTGGTTTGGTTGATTTTTTATCAGTCCTAGATCTTACGAAGGGAATCAAGTAATGGATATTGATTTATTAGTGCATGCAAAAGTTGTTGGCTTCTTGCTGCTGAAAATTGAAACAGGGTGATGCTAGTTGACTGGACTTTTGTGTATTAATGGTTGCTTAATTTGTTGATCTTTGGACAACGAATTTCTTTTCCATGTGTAGCTTCTACGACTCTCACAGCCTGTTAATTGAGAAGTTTTCTTAAACTCATTTCCTTTATTTTGTCCTATCATTTTACTATTTTGTTTGTCTTACCTAAATAACATTACTATTGTTTCAATGTGGTTTATCTGATAAGCATAGCTAAAAAGGCAAAGAACAACTTAATTTTCTTTACTGAGATTTCATTTTTCATAACATTGAACAAGATGCAATTTTTGGGATTTAGCTTATGCTTTCTTTTATCTGATAAGCATAGCTAAAAAGGAAAAACATTTATTCAGTGTGGGAGAATTTGATAGAAGTTACATAATGCTTTCTTTTAGCTGTAAATTTTGTGAGCTTGTGATGATTTTTTGGCACTTAATTGATGAAATCTACTTGCTCTTTGTCTTTAGCTGGTAAAAGATGAAAGTGGATTTAAATGCCCAAATACTTAATCGACATTGGAGGATTGTTTAATAAAAGAACAAGAGATGCAGAATTTTGGTCAGAGAAAGTGGCTGTCAAAGACGAACTATGATTGTTGTCCTGCAACTTGGAGGCCTAGAAAGCTTGTGATGATTAAATCCATATAACAGCCAAGCAACTCTTCATTAGACACAGTTGTACTAAGAACAAATAGCTATATATAGATATGTATGTTGTTGTGGGTTGTAGAGCTTTTGGGGGTTGAAAACCAAAAAAAAACAAGTGCGGAACTCCTCTGCCAACCCAAAAACACAAAAAAAAGTAGCAGCAGATTCTTTTTGTTTTTCCATAACATGTGTGCCTAATTTTGTAATCTAATTCAAGGGTGAAACTTCATTTCAATTGTGTTTCTTGTGAGGTTTTGTG
>CANYCX010241185.1:0-32009 GCA_948193385.1 Breynia disticha f. nivosa | reverse complement strand
AACTTTAACCTGCATTAAAATATCAACTTTTGTTCACTGTCAGCTGTACCAGTCAACTGGTTTTTTTTTACACTTGAGTAAAATCAAATTCCAGTCGACTGGTTTAAAACTTACTCAAGTAAAATTTCCACACTAGTCGACTGGTTCAAAAATCAGTCGAGTGGTTTAGCCTTCACCTGCTTTCCAGACTTCCAGACTCGACTCCCAGTCGAGTAAAATACTTACTAGTCGACTGGTATCACCTTCTAGTCGACTTACACACCTGTACTTCATGCATTTTGAACATTCAAAAGTCATATCCTGATTTTTAGGCCAAGTGCCTTAATTCTTGCCATAATTTCAGGTTCAATGTCTCACTTTAGCTACCCATGATGTCTTGTCCACAACCTGTACAATTCAAAGTCTTCCACAAATCAAACCAACAATCTTTAGGTCAAAGATATGATTCCTTACCATATTTTCTGGATTTGTGGCTCACTTTAGCTGTCACGAATCTTCATCAGTCGACTGGTCTTCCTACCAGTCGACTAGTTTGTGTCTGTTCTTCCAGAACTAGCCGTTACATTCTTGTTTTTGAAATTCCAGCAAACCAGTCGACTTATTTAAATACCAGTCGACTAGTGTCTCTTTTTTACTTGACTAATTTTCATTTTACTCAAGTAAAATGTTGATTTTCAGCATTAAGCTCAAAGCTCCAATTTGACTTCTCTAACACACTTTTATGAACATTCCTTTGATTTCAAACACTTTGCCAATCCTAAGATTAATCTTTATCAATTTCATTATTTCACACATTATCAAAACACAATGAGAATCTCAATGTTTACTACCATTGGTCCAACAGTTTGTGCATCTATAGTTATAATATGATGATATAAAGATTATGTTATTTTCATGTAACCATGGAAATTGAATTGTGTTGTGGATATACATATATATTCATATTTGTGATTCTTATTATGTGATTCAGACCATACTAATATGTTCTTGTGAATTTGGAATATACATGTCCATATATGACTATGCTTATGTGATCATAAAGTGATTAAAGGAATTTTTAGTATGGTTATGACAAGTGGTGCTATGATTATAAGTGTAAACATACTATGAATGTTGAGAGTGTAATATTGTGTATGCATGTGTTTGAAATACTGAACAAGAATGAATTGTTTAAGTAAAAGAATTGATGTCATGGTTGGTGAAATGATGAATTGGTAATATTATAAGTCAAGATATGGACTTGGGAATGTTGGGAGAAATTGTAATACTTAAGTACAAATGGTACATATATATATTGGTTATGTATGCTTGAAAATGGGTGCTAAGAAAGATGGAGATTTTATGTGATGACTCAATTATAATGCTTAGATGTAATGCCAACTAGAATGTATGTGTTTAAGTATTGATTTGTTGATTGATTTGTTGATTGGAAAGATATGAGTTTGTGTTAATTTCTTTCCAAGAAAACAGCGTGCTACGCGTGATCGTAGCTGAGTACGCGTGGTCGCTATGACAACGCATACTTAACTACCACTACGCGTTTATGTGTACCAAACTACGCGCGGTGGTAACGATAGCGCGTACTTGCCCACCACCAAGCGTAGTCTATAGCACCCCGCGTAGTGTTCTATTTTCAGGACATTTGATATATATATTTTGCAGATTTAGGAATGACATGGTTTGATGACATATTGAGTGATTAGAGTCTTGAATGTGTCAAATGGATGATGTCTGTTAAGGTTAATATTAAATCTGGAAATGATGTTGTATATATATATAAGAATGGAAAAGGGATAAGTTATCTGTAAATGTGTTTATGTACAAGTATGTTAAGTGTGATTATTGTTACTATATTTTATGATTAAGTATGTTATCTTGTTTCCATGTAAAAAAAATGATCATAAATATTGGGAAATATATTTAAAAGAGAGGCATTGGAAATAATGTATTGATTGGTTAGTTTATGCTGGGTGAAAATGTAAGAATGGTTTGAATGCTTGTATTAGGTAGTTATTTTTTATGATAAAATACACAACGATGTTCATGTATGTATCAATGCCACATGGTTAGGGAAGTTGTCCATTTAGGTAAGTGTTACTTATTGAGTTTCACAACTCATTGCGTTTTATGCCTGCCGTGTGGGCAGATATCTGATAGGTACAACAGAGGTGCGATGGTGATTTTGCTACCAGAAAGATCGAAGAACCAGGGCGAGCCATGCACTGAAGATTTGTTAAAACGAATGCCATGTCTATATATTGGAAATTTGTAATTCATATACACTTATTGTTCATGGTTGTACGCGAATTTGTGATTTTACTTCATTTCTTTCCGTAGAAAGTATTTATAGTTAAATTATAAATCGCACGTGCATAAATGAATTCGTCTATACTCTCTTATTAGTAAATTATTATTTTCAAAACCTGTGATTTATGAGTTCGAGTACCACTTGAGAGATAATTACACATTGAGTGGTAGTCAGATTTGGGCGTCACATTTGGTGCCATTGTTTGGGTGCTTGCTTTAGTCCATATAAGGAATTGAGAAGCCCATACACTTTGTTCTCTTGATAGGCATAACAAACCCTTTGGGTTATTCTATATATATTTCCTCATCCAATTTCCCATTTAAGAACACTGTTTTCATGTCCATTTGGTGGATGACCAGATTGTATATAACTGCAATTACAATAAGCAATCTAATTGTAGCAATTCTAGCCATAGACGAATAATTATCAAAATAATCTATTTCATGCTTTGGGTAAAACCCTTAGCAACTAGCCTGAATTTGTACTTTTCAATGGATCCATTAAGTTTTTTTCTTTTAAAGATAAATTTTCGTTTAATGAGTTTGCATCCAGAAGGTACATAAACTAACTCCCAAGTGTTATTTCCCATTATTGAATCTATTTCATTGTTTAATGCCTCTTTCCAAAAAGTTTCATCACTATCTTTTATTACTTCCTCATATGATTGAGGATCAACTTTCGTATTGAAGCAGTATCAAATTTTTCTAATCACTGCTTCTCTGCTTCCTTCAACTAAAAAGGTAAAGAAGTCAGAATCGAAGGTCTTAACCTTCCTAGGTCTTTTGCTTCTTTGAAGTTTAGGAACTTCTATTGTTTCTTGGACATCATCATTTTCTTCCATGACCTCCTTCCCCTTTGGGTTTTGTTCAGGAATATTTTTGACAATAAATTTGAATCTATTATCATCAAAAGTTGCATCCCTTGACTCAATCACAGTGTTAATTAAAATTGAATCATTTGGCTCGATTACCATAAATTGATATGCCTTACTGTGTTGTGCATATCCAATGAATATACATTCCACTCTCTTGTCACCTAATTTTCTCTTTTTAGGTTCAGGTACTTTAACCACTACTCTATAATCCTGAACTCTTAAATAACTAAGATTTGGTTTACACTTATTCCAAAGCTCATATGGGGTGATCTTGTTCTTTTTCTGTGGAACTCTGTTCAAAATGTTGCATCTGGTCAACAATGCCTCACCCTAAAATTTGCTACTCAAACCTAACTTTGAAAGCAATGCATTAACCATTTCAGTTAGATCACAGTTTTTTTGTTCTGCCACACCATTTTGTTGAGATGTATAGGGAGCTGTAGTCTCATGGACTATACCAGTTGTTTCAAACAATTTGGGATCATAATATTCTCCTTTCCTATCAGACCTTTAACATTTTATAAGGGTCTCACAATGCAACTCACTTTTAGCTTTATAAGCTTGAAACTTTATCATTGCCTCGTCTTTAGAATGTAACAAATACACATAAAAAATTTGCTAGAATCATAAATACAAGTTATAAAATATTTCGTTCCTCTTATTGATGGTATACTATGCATGTCACAACGATTAGAATAAATTAAATCAAGTAATTTGGAATTTCTTTCAACTTTAGGAAATGAATTTCTTGTTATTTTTGTTTTCATGCACATGTTGCATTTTTGTTCACTTTTATCAAAATGAGGCAACAACTCAAACTTAACCATACCATATAATTTTCTAAAATTAACATGGCTTAATCTATGGTGCCATAAAAATGAAGAAGACTCAACAATATAAATAGAAATAACCTTATTCTTATTAGAGACAACGATGACATTCAACTTGAACATACCCTTACAGGAGTATCTTTTTCCAACAAACATATCACCCTTGGACAGTATAAATTTATTAGACTTGAAGACAAGTTTGAATCCAAAGTTATTTAGTAGACTACCTGACACAAGATTCTTCCTCACTTCTGGCACATAAAAGACATTAGTCAAAGTTACAATTTTTTCAAAAGTGAATTTCAACTCTACAGCCTATACCTTTAACAGGAATAGTAGCAATATTTCTCATGTACAAGACAATATTTCATCTACTGCCTTCATGGGTTTAAAGAATTTCTTATTCTTACAAACATGCTGAGTAGCACCAGAATTAATCCACCAACCAATGTCATCCTCCATCATATTGATTTTTGAAATCACAACAATGAGATTGTCATTACTATTTCCATTTTTAGCAGCATAAGATGGAGTAGCCTGATTGCCTTTCCTTTTCTTCCGGAATAGCATTCTGTTTTAATGTGGCCATCTTTACTACAGTACCAACATTTTATTTTCTGCTTCTTTTGATTTTGGTTTTGGAATTGGTTCTTTGATTTTTCAGAACCACCAGCCTTGTTGAAAGACCTCTTGCTTTTAGACTATCGAGCCTCCTCATATGCACCCTTGATATTTCTTGAGCAATTTTCTCCTTTTTATTTTCATGCATGCGACACTCTTCTTCTATATGAAGATGGTTAGCAAGTTCATCAAAAGGAATATTCTCTTTTTTATGTTTTAGAGTTCGTTTGAAATCTCTCCAAGAAGTTGGTAATTTGTCAATTATCGAAGACACAATAAATTCTTCATCCATTTTTAGATTATGCTAACTAAATGATTGAGAATCCTTTCTAATTCATGAAATTATTCCATAATAGGCTTATCATTAACCATTTTAAAATTATTGAAGTTAGAGACAAGAAATTTCTTACAAGTAGCATCCTCTTTCATGTTCATTGTCTCTAGCTTCTCCAATAACTCTTTAGCAAAATGCGTGTTATGGTAAAGATAAAAAAGGAGCCATTCATCGCGTTCAAAATATGTCCCCTACATGTTAGTCATCTGTCTCCCACTTTTGCCTCTTCCTTATTTTTTCAATAGTCTCGTTCTCAAACTCTTCTGGTTTTGGTGTATTTAGAATGTACCACTGTAAAAAATTGCCTCCATTAAAAAAATCAAGCTTAATGATGTTAGTTATCATGTCTTTGATTGAAGCCATTGTTTCAAGAAATATTCCTTTAGATTGTTAAACCAAAATTTTTTGAGATTGTTGACAATAACATCAAAGCGTGTAACAATGCCACTTTCCTAAAGGAATATTTACTCTTTATTCTGCACTGAGTCAGGAAATCACTCTAGGATACGATGAAGCAATCCTGTTTGTACTAGCGGTAGTGAAAATAAAACCGAGCAAAGATTGTGTCTTAGAGAACTCTTTTAAGAACTAGTTGTTCATGGTTTTTGTTGTGTGATTTGCTTTTCCATTCAACCCCTTTTATAGGTGCACCTATAAGAAGTTAAATGAATTAACAATTAAGTGAAATTATTCGACTTAATAACATGAAACTCATTTGCCCTTAATTTTTAAGAGTTACTTCTGTTTAATCTTAAGAGTTTCATGAGTTACTGCCTTTAATCTTAAGAAGTTTCCTCCATGAAATTTCAATATTTCTTCCTCACTAATATATGAGTTTTAATCTTCTTTAATCTATTGAATTTCATGAGTTTTCAATTCTTTAATTCTCATTAATCTAATGAGTTTCATTTTTAAAATGTTTAACATTGGAGAGAATGAAAAATCAACAAATTGGGGAGTTTCTAAACTTAATTTCTAAATAGGGGTAAAAAGTGGCTTTTCCACCTTCATATGGGCAGAATACGCCACAGCCAACGCATTTATGCTCCTATAGAGGGTGGAATATTGATATCTCTGTAATTCTAAATGTAGTGTAGTCGTCCTTATGGGAGAATAATTCGCACTGTTTTAACATCAGACATACTGCTAGCAACTTCAACACTTATTTCAAGAATGAGCATTAGAAGAAGATTGTTGAAAACATTTGTAAGATATATGATGAAATTTTTTAATATATTCAATACTTACAAGAATATTTTTTTAATTTTTTTTAAAAATTGCATGTAGGCTGAGAACCACAGAAGAAAAAAATTGTCAATATTATGCGACGTCTCCATGAATCATATAAACCAGTGTATGATTTGCTCAAACGGTTGGATAATGAAAAATGGACTTTATCACACGACAACAACTTTAGATACTTAATAATGATAAAAAACTATGTAGAGTCCTACAATTCAATGCTTAAGAAGATTAGATCATTGTCAGTTTCTGTAATGACGCAAATAATTTTGACGCAGCTTGTTGATCTATTCAATAAGAACAAAGATCAAACAGAAGAATCACTTATACAGGCAATGTCTACACCGAAGTGTGCATGCAGATCTTACAGAAGGGAGTATCTAAAGCCCATGGACACAAGGTCATCAACTACCAAAAAAATAATGGTGTCATGTCCGTTATAACAACCTTCAATAACTCAACGAGGAAGGAAAACAATGTCCATATAGTCCACTTGAAAGAAGAAGAGTGTGCATGTAATAAATTTCAACAAAATAGAATCCCTTGTAGTCATGCCATTGTCGGGTGTCTCTTTAATTGCATTGACTACACATAATTCATTTCACCATACTACACTTTATAACAAAACATGGAAGTATAGTCACCGTGTTTTGTTCCTTTCCCAGATGAGATTTATTGGCCAAACATCGCATTTTCTAGGATCTCCCTAATCCAACCTGAAAGTGCAACAAAGGAAGACCTTAGTCGACATGAATTTGAAATGGAATGGATTAGGGCGATAGAGATGACAATTATTTTTGTTCAAAATGTGGTAAAATAAGTCACAATAGAAACACTTGTCCTAAAAATAAAAGATGAACTATGTAAAATATGATGCATTTTTTATTTAAATATGAGCTTCTATCTCATGTAAATTTTAATTTTAATTTATTAAATATCAATATATTATATTCTAATCTTGTTGTGCATATCAAAGATGGATTCATGTTAAGATCACATTAACATTGAGCCTGTTGACAATTAAATCTTAAATTTGCAGGCTCAACATAGATCACAGGTTGTTTGGTTAGATATTGATGGGGTAAATTAATTTTATTTTTAATTTGCATGTGATATTTACCTATAATTATATATTTTATTCACTCTTCTTCTAATTTTAGTTTATTTTAAAGGCTTCAACATCAACTATTGATTGTAGATGAAGTACAATCACACATCCTCAGGATTTGAAAAATATGCATCAGAGAGTAATCCAACTATTACAGCAAACAGGATTTAACAGTTTGGCTCATATTGTATTTTTTCAGTTGGACCATCATCTTATTAATGCTTTAGTTGAGAGATGGCGCCCAAAGACACACATGTTTCATTTACCTGAAGGAGAGTGCATCATTATTTTACAAGATATTGCAATCCAAATTGGATCACGAATTGATGGTGCACAAGTACTAAGAATAGACCACAATAATTGGAATCTTTTGTGTCAAAATTTGTTGGGTGTCACTCCACTGAATGCAATGTTGAAGGGAAAATGCTATGTTCTAGTTGGTTAATCGATACAATCCTGGTGCCACTAGTTGATGTAGATGAGGACACAATCATAATATACACTCATTCGTACGATTTCATATTTGGTACACGGAATATTGCTAGAGTTAGATTAGAACTCCTACCATACTTATTTAATTTGAATAAGGTAGCAGAATTCAGTTGGGGATCGGACTGTATAACATATCTTTCTTAAAGTTGTGCCTGACATGTCGCTATCCACTGGTAGCCTAGATGGCCGGACCTCTTTCAGGTTTGGGCTTGGGATAGGCTCCCCTTTATTGCATATATTATTGATGATATCAGTGCCCTTATGATGCCCCTCTTATTGCGAGGTACTTCACATTGCCCATTTGTACTTTAATTTAACAACTACATAACTAAATTAACTAATTATCAAAATTTTACAAATGGACCCAAGATCGCAAAATTACTGAGGTGCGTACACATACATTGGTTCATATACATACTTTATTTGGCATGACACAACAAGAATATGTAAGTGTAATTCTTTTACAAGTTACCTAAACAATTTACATTCTTAACATATTTAACATTTAATTATTTATTATCAAATTGTGTGGGAGTAGGGATGGAAGTGGGTACCCAATAATAGGTTATCCGCGGGTATTCGACCCATTTATCATTATTCGAATCCGATATAAACGAGTTTGGGACTTGTACGGGATTAAAATCAATACCCATCACGGGTTCGGGTCGGGTTCGGGTTTACCCCATCGGGGTACTCTAAATCCGAATCCGCTTATATAAATGGATACGGGTAGCGGGTACCCGCTTTTAATAAACCCTTAAAATATATGAATTATTATAATTTATAGTTAAATATAAAGATTTTATATTATTCATATATTTATTTTAATAAATTAAATAATTAATAAAATATTTGTTTTTATTAATGTATTTTAGTTAATAAAATATTTTATATTTTTGTATATTTTTTAATTATTAAATATGTAATCGGGTATTTAAATGGGTACGGGTATCCGCGGGTAATATTAAACGGGTTTGAGATGGGTACGAGTAATGTATAAACGAGTTCAAGGCGGGTACAGATAGTGGTTTTATTAAACAGGTTCGGGTTCAGGTAGCACAATTTTCACGGGTACCCGACCCATTTACACACTATGACATCTCCCCTCATATTGATTGAATGAACATGATTTTTGGACAACGTTAGTTCCTTTAATTTGTATGCACATAGTTGAGTGGCACCCTACGGATAGAGTTATGCGTCAATTTAGATATGTACAAGCAATTCCAAATTAGCCACTCAACATTGAGAACCTACATTTCATAGACTTACAAAGTCGTGGAATCAATTGGGTTGAGCATCATTCTACATGGATAGAATTATGGAATCAACGAAGTCGATTGGTTTAACAAGCACCAACTGGATCTCCTACGATGCATTACCATAGTAGGTATATGCAATGGTCCTGTAGGATCACTAGGAGTTGAATTGGAATACAAGGGGCCTTCATAAGGATATCTATAAGTACACTTTCAATTACTATAACAAACTAATAATTTTCCATAGAATTTTTTATAATACTAATGTTTTTTTTGTCGTGACTGGCTGATGCCATCGAGCAAGTGACCAGAGCGACAAACATTCATGATGTGCATAGGGTTGTAGTAAGCAGTCAACGAGCAACTGGGGAATATCAATGTATGGTGACTGATCCACTGATTAAGTCTTCTTATCAGAATGATTAACCACAGTCACCACTTGTTCATCCAGGACGACGTCGGAGTAGGAGACGTAATACCACTCTCTCAATTACATTGTCTTCTCAATTTGAAGTGGTTATACCTCCTATAAGTACTCCTCATTTGGGCCCATCATCCTCCATGCATGCAGTCGGACCTTCGCAAAGTTCTATGTTTGAAGTTTGTTATGTTCTTAGTCCTTCAACGCATGAACCCAGCTCGTACCACTACGAAGCAAGACTATTTCAGCAGACATCTAATGGTATTTACAATTCTCCATTTCACTCGGTTTTTGATCCATTTACACAATGAGCTTCATCATCTTCTCCATGGTCATCATCATCATTTGGAGGATTTCAAACTGAAGCAACATCTGTGCTTCGCCAATCATTCGACTCTTTTTTCACGACAATGCAAATGAATACTTCAATTGATGTCCTTGGAAGACAAGATTCTCTTCGTCGCCTTGAATCGGGCGACATACAAATGGAGACACAGAAATGTCAAAGACGACATGATGTTGGCCTTCGAACGACCGTTCGTAGAAACAACTGTTACGAGCAATAGAATATGTTTTATATTATTTACATTTTTTCTTTTTGGATTGTATTTACCTAATAAATTAATTTATTCTCAACTTTCTAATAGTATCATTTTTATTATAATATTTTATTTATTTATTTATTTATTGTTATAATTTATCATCATCATCATCATCATCATCATCATGAAATGAAATACAATTGTTGGCTTTTAATTTAATTAAGTTATAGACTTTGAATTTTAATTATTAAAGTCAATGATTAAAAAATACAACCATTATTTTAATGATTCTTTAAATTATAGCATCAATCATTAACCTAACAAGAAAATCACAAGGTAAATTATTAATTGTACATTAAATATAACATGTATATATATTATTATTTAAAAAAATTAAAAATAATATGGAGCACTATAATAGTATAACTCAATAATTTACAAGATAAATTATTAACAATACATAAAAAATGTAACATGTATCTATTTTATTATTTAAAAATTTTAAAAATAATTTAGAACTAATATTTCTAAGTATTAACTGTTCATAAGATACGATATGTATTATGAACTAATATTATAAAATGTACTTAAATTTCATCATTAAAATCAATAGTTTACAAACTATATATTTATCGGACTATAAGCTAGAAAATAAATTATTAACTATGTCACACGTTTTATGAACTAAATGAGGTTGTTGTGAGTGCTTAAACAAGCATGTTTGCAAACACTTAAATTAGTCTGTTCTTTAACACTTAAACGAGTTTGTTCACAAGCCTGTTCATAAACATTATAACGAGTTTCTTTGTGAGCTTTGCCAAGTCGAGTTTTTCAGTGTTCAAGTTCGGCTCGTTTGTTGTGAGAGCTTAATTTTTTATTTAAGCTTAGACTTATTTACTAAAGAGCCGAGTCACGAACGAATTATTACGAACATGTAGCCGCTCACCCCTAATTGCCTGAAAACAAAGGTAAACTTTTTTTCCTTTTCTTTTACTGTTACACATAACTTAGTCTTATATCCAAAAACAACTCAAACCTATTCAAAAGCAAAACTAAATCAAAAGATACCCATCTAAACTAAATCAATCCGAGATATAATCCTACTTATCTTCTCTCACGTACTAAATTAAGGAGATAGTTGCAACGTTCTCCTGTGTTCAATTATAAATAGCCCCTACTTCTATATCTAAAACACAATTGTCCTACACAACTCTGCTCATTCTCTTTTAACAAAACCATGGATATTGATCTCTCTCCAAAGTTGGCAAAGAAAGTGTATGGAGGTGACGGTGGTTCTTACCATGCATGGTGCCCTGAGGAACTTCCCATGCTGAAGAGAGGAAATATTGGAGCTGCAAAGCTTGATCTTGAAAAGAATGGCTTAGCTCTTCCTCGTTACACTGATTGTGCCATGGTTGCATATGTTCTTCAAGGTTTAACCTTTCTTCTTTCATTTGTTATCAATTGTTTTCATTTCAGATTATCAGAAACTTTTGATTAAATTTATAAATGTACTAAGTAAACACGAATTTGTGATAAATAGTTTTAGGCGAACAATGTTTTTGAACTACTCATTTAATTATTGTCGATTCTAGTTTTCATGAAATGTGGTTATTCTCTTGTTCAAATGAAGATTGATTATTTTGTTCAGGTAATGGGGTTGCTGGAATTGTTGTTCCTGAGAAGGAAGAGAAGGTTATTTCATTAAGGAAGGGTGACTCTATTGCACTTCCTTTTGGTGTGGTCACATGGTGGTATAATAAAGAAGACACTGATTTGGTCGTTCTTTTCATGGGTGACACCAAAACTGGCCACAAGGCTGGTGCATTCACCGATCAGTTTCTCACCGGTTCCAATGGCATCTTCACTGGTTTCTCCACCGAGTTTGTGATGAGAGCTTGGGATATCGACGAGAAGACCGCAAAAGCCCTTGTCTCGAGCCAAGGAGGCAAAGGCATTATCAAAGTAGATCCTTCCCACAAGATGCCCGTACCAAGGGAGCAAGATCGTAAAGGCATGGTATTGAACTGTGAGGAAGCTCCATTGGATGTTGATATCAAAGGTGGTGGAAAGGTCGTGGTGTTAAACACCAACAATGTGCCTTTGGTTGCTGAGGTTGGTCTTGGTGCTGATTTGGTTAGACTCGAAGGGAATGCAATGTGTTCTCCTGGATTTTCTTGTGACTCAGCTCTTCAAGTCACCTACATTGTCCGAGGAAGTGGTCGTGCTCAAGTTGTGGGTTTGGATGGAAAGAGGGTTTTGGATACCACAGTGAAGGCTGGCCATTTGTTCATTGTTCCAAGGTTTTTCGTTGTTTCGAAGATTTCTGATCCTGAAGGAATGGCTTGGTTCTCCATCATTACCACTCCTAAGTAACTACTACAACTATAAATTTGTATGTTGCTAACTTTTCTGGAAACTGACATTTTGTTTAACAATGACTGCAGCCCAATATTCACTCATTTGGCTGGAAAGACTTCAGTATGGAAGGCTCTATCTCCAGAGGTACTCACTGCTGCTTTCAAAGTTGGAGCTGATACAGAGAAGCATTTCCGCTCGAAGAGGATGAATGAGGAGATCTTTTTCCCACCACCAAAATGAGTTCCACTGCTCACCTTTTTGTCTTCAACTTGTTAATAAGTGCTAAATTATCAGCGTTGCCAATGAGCCTTTTGTTTTGAAGTTTATGTTTTGATTTTCTTGCTACCAAGTAACAACAACTTGGTGTTTAGATCAACTTTTTCATGCCTTGTTTCTGTTATCTTTCGCAATCAAGTATTATCGGTTTCTTATTGGCATCTTCTTCTCTCTTGGAAAATACCATCTGTTATTCTCAAACAAGTCATGCTTCTTGTGCTTTCGAAATTCAGAATTTGTTCGAAATGGTTCAATCTTTAAATGTGTTATTGTAACAGAAAAGTATGATGTTAAAAACAAATGAAGCAAAACATGAGGAACTTTGACCAATTCTTCCGCCAAATATCTATCTATTACCATTGATGGATCAAAGAATATTTTCAAACAATATGGGCGTTTCAAACCGTCTCAAATTTACATTCAGGGGTTGTTTCAACCGTTCCTAATTTAAATTTAGAGGTGGTTTCAACTGTTCCTTATTTTTATTTAAGGGCAGGTAAAACCGCCACAAATTTTTCAAAAGAATAAAAATTAATGCTCAAATATTGCAGCTTAACAAAACTCATTATAATTTTACTATTTCAGTTAAATAATATGAAAGAATTTGAAAGTAGTGCAGAATCGAAAAATGCAAAGTTGGTTTATTGAATTAACAACATTGTAAGAATCGCTTATGCTATACTATTAAAGTTGATATAAAATAAAAATGCGACAATAATATAAACAATAACAACATTCATACTAGACATTGCAGAGCGGAAAAGAGTTAGTGAGTGTTTTCCTTCATCATTAGTCATGACCCTACAAAATTAAAATAGTAAAAAAATGAAAAACTAAATGTAAATTAAATAACAATATAAAAGAATATAATGTAGACGATATTACCGATGCATCATGTTGGTCAATAGGTCAATCTTGTCTTGGGAATTTCGATGCCAAAAAAATTTCAATGTTGTCAATGTTGCTTCCATTTTTTAGCATTTTGACTTTAGTTCTTGAACCTCTTTATTGTTCATTGTATTACATGAACAAGCTTTATGATCATGAGATCTGCGTTCAAAAAAAGAACACGATGTAGGGCCTAGTCTAGAGATGTTAAAAATTGAACTGGACCGACGGTTTGAACCGGAACCAGCCTAACTAGACTTGACGGTCCGGCGAATTGGCCCAGCACAGCTCAAAATTGGTAGAAATCGGGACCAGTGGGTTTGGTTACAGTTCAGCATTTAGATGAACAGTAAACCGATGGTTTGGAACCGCCGGTTCAATCAGTTTCAAAACTAGTTGAACTGGCAGTTCTAGCAGTCAAATGACTGTTGGAACCGCAAGTTCCAATGGTCTTCTGACCGTTGGAGTGGTTCCAACGGTCAGAACCGGCTATTCCAATGGTCGAACCGCTGGTTCTGACCGTTGCATTTTTTTGTTTTTAATTTTTTATCCTAAATTAAATCTATAAATATATCACCTATTTCACTTCATTTCACTCTTATTTTCTCTCTCAAATCTCTCAATTTCCTCGTACTCTCACAAAATCTATTAATTTATTTTCTCAATTTCATTTCACTCACAAAATTCAATTTTTTTGCAAGTTTCATTTCACATTTTTTTGCGAAAAATTATGAACGAACAAAATATTTTCGAAGGAAGCAGACTGAGAAAAATTATTCTCCCACCCAAGGAAATGAAAATGAGGGGGGAAGAAAGAGACATTTCTATAGCTCTATTTTCCAATATTTTTAGAGTTCATTTTCGTAAAGAACGTAAAAGAGAAGACGAATCTAACTTATTTCGTATTACTTGTAATTATTGCAGTAAAGAGAATGCATTCAAGCATGGAGGGGGATATGAGACTTTTACGAGACACTTGAAGAATTCTCACCCCAATAACGTTGAGATGGATGCAGGACAAACCCAAATAAGCGGGTTTGCGGGGTTTTTTTTCTCAACCTTTTTTATTTTGCTATGATGATGTTTTTTCTTTGAGTGGATTTGGGGAAATGATTAGTGTTGATTATTTGACAATTACTTTTTCACAAAATTTAGGATTTAAAAAAATAGATGTCTAAATGTGTCCAACCCGCTTTTAAACCATTTTCTAGAGATCGAGTTAAAAAAGTGTACTAAAATTTTATAAACAACAAAAAATAAAATTAGTTTAATATTTTTAAAATAATGATATTCATGTTTCTATTTGTAGTGATATTTGGAGCGATAATTTTAGAAATCATTCTTATATGAGTATTTCTTGTCATTATGTAGATGAAAACTTTATAATGCAAAAATGAGTTTTAGCTTTAAGAGGTTTTGACGATCCCTACACAGCTTCTAACATTGCCATAATAATTAATAATATTTTAAAAGAATATAGATTAATTAATAGTGTTTTTTTTGTTTCTTTTGATAATGTTTCCGCTAATACTGCTTCTATTATTGAATTAAAAGCTTCATATCATGCTTATTTTGGGGAAAATTTTTTTACATATTAGATGTGTATGTCATATTTTAAACTTGTGTATCTAAGATGATTTAGAAGAAATAAAACGTTTTATTGGTCTATTAAAAGACGTTTTAACTTATATATGGTTAAGGCCTAGAGGCCAAAGAGAATGAAGAGATTTTGTAGGCAAAATAATGTTCCCTTAGAAGATTTTCAAGAGATGTAGGCCTTAGATGAAATTCTACGTATACTATACTTTGTCAATGTAGTAATTATCAGGATATTTTATGCTCTTTTGCTTCATAATTTGTTCCTTCTATTCGTCTTTTACCTTTTACTTGGAATTTTTATGAAAAAATAATGTATATTTTACAAGTTTTTAATGATGTTACTTATCTTTTTAGTCATGTATATAGACCAACGTCACATGAATTTTGAAAACAAGCTTTATGTAGCGGGTGCATTTAATGAAGGTGAATAAATAGATGGAATAAAAGATATAATTTTTTAAATGAAAGAAAAGTGGCTTAATTATTTTGGGACAATTCTGGATATTTATGTTGTTACTTTCATTTTTTATCATAAGTTAAACAATAAATTTGAAATTATAAATGATATTTTGTGTCATTATTATTCTTTATTGTATTTAGATAATGATCCTACTATTGATATTTCTTTTATGGTTAGTAGAGTTAGGAATTTAGTTAATGAATTATCAATTTATTATGCTCCTTCTTTTCCAATTGAGGATTCTTCTTTTTCACTTATGCCTAACCCATCACAACCTAATAAACTAAGGTTGGGGTCACAATTTATTGCTTATAGGCAGTAAAAATCTATGACTTCATCTTCTAGTTACTCTACAGAACTTGATGTTTATCTAACCATAAATTTTGAGGTTGATGATGATTTTTATATTTTAGATTGGTGGAAGCAATATCATGTCACTTTTCATATGGCTGCAAAGTTCGCATTACAAGTCCTCGTCGTTTTCGCCTCAACCATAGCTATGAAACAACTCTTTAGCAAAGGTAGACATATTTTAGATGAAAAAAGATCAAGGTTAAAGCCATCTTCATTAGAAGCTCAAGTGTGTGTTGATGATTGGTCCCGAACCATAGATATAACACAAGAGCTTCTAAGTTTACACTTGTCTTCATCGAGTAATGAAGAGATCAAGACTACCAATTCTACCGTTGTCGAGTTAGATTAGGTTTAGTTTAGTTGTATTTTTTAAATTGTAATTTTTTCTAATTTTCTATTGTTGTATTTTTTATGTAACCACGGTATTTCTCCGCCATAAGTGAGGAAAAATTAATAAAATGTAGAGGTATCATCCTTTTTTTCTTAAATAATTAGCAATGAAATTGGTTCAATTTTTAAAATGATTTTGGAGTTACAGCTTACTACGCGTTGTCTTGAAACTACGCGTGGTCGCGACAACCACACATAGTCTTAGCCCACAACGTGTACTCTCCTATGGCCCAAACCGCTGTGAATTGGCCCAATCGGCAGTTCATGAACTGAACCGGAATCAAAATCGAACTGGCACAAACCGTGTAATGCAAGGTTTGGTTCTGTTCACGTCAAACCTGAACCATCAGAACCAGCAGTTCTGACACGTTTAACAGCTCTAGCGTTGTTCAACAGCAAACACCCTCCCATTTTGCTCTTTTTCCATCTCCTCTTGAAAAATTTGTTCATTAATTTTGCTTATGTCCTCTTCACTTGTGTTGGTACAACATTGTGATTTTAAATTCTCAACTAGTTCCTCATGCAAGTCAATGATTTTTTAAATTAAAAATAATATAAAATAATAGATATTTCAAATACTAAAAATTTACTAACCATAATTTTTTTTTGAGTTTTCTTCAATAATGAGCCATCTTTTCTTTTGCGAGATGCTTCATATAATGTTACTTTATCCGATTCTCTTCCATTTTTAACTTTCTTGCAGCACTCAATAAAATTAATTTTTAAACATAATAAGAATAACTATTATAATAAGAAATAAATTTGATAATAAAATAAACACAACTAACCATTTCTCTTTTTTTAGCATAACTTGTTCTTCTTAATGTGGTTGAACACTTATTATTGCGACATTGGTTTCCCACATTTTCTAGTAAAAAGTGCAAGAAAAATAATTTAGGCAATTGGAAATAAATTATTAATGATATATAAAGAAATGACCTAATTCTCATTTGAAAACCAACAATTAATCAAAACACACCATTGATCCTCAATCACATTAATGAGTGGATGGGTGTTATGATATCTCCTCTTTCATTTTGGTTGAATTGAAATATTTCAATTGCAAGTCACTCTTTTAATCTCGCCACTTCTTGTTCAAAGATTTTAATATCTAATTCTCTAAGGTTGAACAATACAAAAAATTTTCCTAAAACAAAAAAAAATTTAATTCAATTTACTATTGTTAAAAAGAATAAAGTGTTGCTTAAATGCAATTTATACATTAATATCCAGTTCATGTTTTTGTTCATACATGACAAACCTCCACAAAGATTGCTAAAACATATAATTAAATTGTTATATTCAATTATGAAATAATTTAAGTTTTTTTCTATTCAAACCAAACATAAGAAAAGAATAGAATGTATTACCTCCACAAGTTTTAGCATTCGTTGTTTGCACATACCAAATTTCTCATCTTTTCAACTTTTTATACTTATGGGCGCACATCTACCCTTTGTAGTTTGTATTCATAAAAAAAGATATAAGCAATTTTCCAAATTTGTATGGGGTTGATTAAAGATGTCAACTTTTATGAAAATTCTCTCACCTTCTTGCAAATTGTTCCAAATCTCTTTACATTTAGTTCTTCCTCTTTTCCTTTTTCCATGTGAACCAATACTATCTAAAAAAAATTATCTATTGAGAACACAACAAGATATATCACGATTTCTTAAAGAAAATAATAATATAAAAATATACCAATAATAACCAAAGAATCATCTTCATCGTGGATAGTCTCAGAAGAATCATCATGTTAAATTTCTTCATATTTATTTGTAATTGATTTGTGTTCCCTTTCTTTGCCTATGTTTTGTTGGTTGCATTGTTCTTCAATGAAATTGTTATTACAATTTTGACATCTTTTGAGAATATGCTTTTCCAAGGCATTCCTGCATATATAATGAAAACACATAATCAATTTACAAGAATTTTATTTTTTACCAAAATATTGATGATAGTTTCCATCTTTGTGATAGTTTCCTCTATTTTTCAATGGATTTCACTTGCTTGGAAATTTGGTATGTAATTTTTGAGGATGTTTCTCTTTTCTTTTTTGGTTTGTGTATACATTTCATTATTTAGGCGGCTCTTACTGCATGATCATGGAAGTGAACTTTTGAAGAACACTAGTGGGTTAATTTGTAAATACATTTAATAAACAATAGAATTGGTTAACAAGTATTTCAAGATGATTTGACATTTTTAAGGTGGTGTTTAGTTTAGCTAAAGGTTTGAAATCATTGGTGGATATCTACAAGCTAAAAGCCTAAATTATTTAACTTTAATGATAAAAGCTTTAATGAAATCTTGTGGATATTATTAACGAAGAAGCTTATCTATCTCTTATTTGCTGCATTTCTCATCTTGTTTTGTGCCGGAGCTATATTTATCTGAGTGTGGTTGTGAAAATCCCAATTCCTTCTTAAAATTCAATAGAGAAGGTGTACTTTTGCATTCAACAAATAACTAAGAAGCCTATCTTTCACTTATATATTTCTTATGCTTAACTTCTAAACTCTGTAACGCCCTGGAAATTGCTAGAATTAATCTATATGGAATATAGATTAAATACAAAATTGAATCGGGAAGAAATCAGAAAAGTGAAAAAATCAGACGATGAGCACGGTCTGGAGCACGATCGTGCCAGAGGGCGTGCTCATCATTCTAGAAATTGATTGGCATAATCTCGTGCATGACCTGATTGAAACTCGTGATGAAAAGGCATGACACAACTTGGAGCACGATCCGTGCCAAAGGTCATGTCGACTGGGAAAGTTTTAAGCACTAACCTACTAAACACTGTTTCATTTGTTTTGAAGAGCAAATACAGAGCAAAACTCGAAAGAAAAGCTGGAGAAACCCTAAAACGTCTGGAGGAAGTGTTCAGTAAAGAAGAACTCAAGTTCTTGCAACTTTGGAGCTAATTTCACTAAGGTAAGGATGGTTCTTCTTAGGTTGAGTGAAGTTCATGTATTTGAGGGTGTTGAGATTGCTGTGAATTTTTGAAATGAGGATTACAAACTGATATAATTGTTGAAATGATGTTAGTTAGTTGGAATAGAGTTAATTAAATTCTTATGGATGAGTTAGAACACTTAAATCATGTTTAGAATGAAAGTATGAGAATTAAAGGTTGGAAAGTCATTGAGAACTTGAGAGTTTGATTTAACAAGGCTGTAATTTGAGCCCAGAGCTGACTTCATGACTTTTACGAGGTAAGTGCCACTTACACTTGCCATTGTATGTCTTGCATCTGTATGGTTAATTCATACTTGATTATGATGCAGATATGTTAATATGGTAGCAAAATGTATCTTAAATGGACTAGATTGATATGTTGAATGTTTTTGTGTGATATGTGTTCTTAAGCCTTGAGATTTTTGTATGATTATAGCATGATATTAATCTTTCTTTGATGTTCATATTTGCTATGTGCTTATGAATTTTGAGTGATATGGAAAGCATGTGACTACTTGCTTTGATGAGATTATGCTACCCTTTGATATTGATGTTTGATTATGCTTTTAATTGGATTGAGATTGGCCTTATGGATGCATTAATACATTCATGTGTTGGATTTTATTGTGTGACACGTAGTCATAATATCCTAGGCTGGGCCTGAGGATGATTTTGATAGAGATTTGGATGCCAGTCTGGGACCGATGATATTTCGAGCTAAGCTCAATGTCGAACTGGGTTCAATGTCGGTCTAGGATTCAGGGAAAAATAAAAGAAAAAGAAAAAAGGAAAAAGAAAGAAAGAAATACCCTGGGGCATGTTGTGTACGATTGCATTGGCATTGCACTTTCATTTCATATTTCATTCATATGAGTTGATGACATGGAATGAGTTTAAAATTGATGATGCAGAGTGTATTGTTGTTGTTCTTGATATTGTTTGAAGCATGTGATGTTTGTATTTTGATGGTAGAAACCTTAAGTGTGTTTTGACCTTATGGTATGATTTGATAGCAAGCAAGTATGGTATGAATGTGCTGTTTTGGAATGCCATACACTGTAGATATGGCATATATGTTGTTAAGCTTAAGTATTAACATTGAAGAACTTATTTACTGCTGTGTTGTTTGAAAATTAAAAGTGAATTGTGCAAAACTATAGGTCAGCACGACCCCCTTACTGGTCAGCACGTCCTCGTGCTGCGACCAATTTTGGAACCACAAACCGTGCCTGAGCTATTCTGAAAATTGGGATGAGCATGACCTTGTGCTCAACACGGCACGACCGTGCCTCCTGGAGAAATTGCTGAATAGCAATTAATCATTAAATTACAAACAGAGTGAGATAGGAATTAAATAGGGATGTTTACCTTATTGCATAAAGTACTTAAATCATAATAAATAACGATTACTTATGCATTAACTACTTTGGTAAGTGTAATAAAAACACTTACTGAGTATGAAAGTACTCACGTGTGTGTGGTTGTTTTTGATATTGTTCAGATCGTAGGTAGCTACTGAGGACCTAGAGATTCACAGTGATCAGCATTCAGAGCGATACTAGTCTCAGAGGTCTGGGCTTCTGATTTTGAATTTTGGGATTTTGTTTGTATATATTTGTACATACTATGTATATACATACATTTCAGTTTGAATTTGTTTTCAAACTTTACTATAACTTCTACAAATGTATTTTTTGATTGTATAAAGTTTTGGATTGAGTTTTATTAAAAGGCATGTATATTTTATTTTCTCTCTCCTTCAAATTTATTTAATTATTATACCGTTTATGAAAGATTTAATTATTCAAAAGTAAAGATTTTAAAAATGAGTCTCACATTTAGTTGTATTATAGCAGGGATTAGATTCCCTGTAGACTGAACCAAAAGTGTTTTCATTCGTATCATGTTTTGGAAATCTAAAGGATTTAAAATTGTAATTTCTATAACAGATGGAGCCTATTGACAGCGTATCGCATGAGGATACCGTTGAGTCTAGGGAGTCAGTACAGGGGCAAGGATCAGCTCCAGTACCTCCTGAGCAGCCTGTACAACTAATATGCCTAACATACCCCCTTACGATCTTGCATATGCTCTATTCTGGGAGATGATGCAGAAGATGATGAGAAGCCAGGGAGCTTTAGAGAGTTAGCAGACTCTTAATATTGACAAGAACTTCACAAAATTAAGAGAACATGGGGCAAAGACATCTAAGGGCACGACCGATCCAACAGAGGCTGAGGATTGGCTCAGATATATATAGTGTATCCTTACAAGTATGAGGTGCACTCCAGAGTAGAAATTGAGGTATATCAATTCACTTCTAAAGAAGGTAGCCTGGAATTGGTGGGAATCAATTCCTAATAGTCAGAATGATCCTTTGACGTTGACCTGGGATGACTTTCTGAAGAAGTTTGCTGACAAGTATACTCCTCAATTGTATCAGACAAAGAAGAAGATTTGTTAAGTTGAAGCAAAAGGGGATGACAGTGACTGAGTATGAAGCTGAGTTTACTACACTCTCTCAATATGCTTCTGAGGATGTTGCTATAGATCAGCAGAAGAGAGACAGATTTGAGCAGGCTTTAAGGTTTAACTTTTGTAGGATTGCTATGAAGAAACCTACATATGCGACTCTACGTAATACTTCTATTAGGGCAGAAGAGTTGCTAGTCGAGGAGGGCAAGCGAGAGGAAAAGAGACATAAGGTTTCTGGTTCTAATTCATCAGGTGGAGGCAGTAGACAGTTTAGAGGCAGGGCAGGAGGTGGAAAGAGTCATTCCACTAGGCCTCTTACTTTTCAGAGTAGAGGTACAAGTACTTACACCGGTGAAGAGACTCAATCATTGTGTTATAATTGTCATCAGCCAGGTCATTTTTCCAGAGACTGTCCAGAGAGGAGAGATCCTCAGAGAAGAGGTGCATTTAGGCAGAGTAGCATCGGTGATAATAAGACTACAACATCTACTGGAGGTAGTCGAAGGAGATTTGGATGAGGTATATGGTTTACTTCTAGGGGAGGAGTAGCCTCTAGAGGTAGATCTAGTGGAGCAGACACACAGACAAGGGCAACACCATAGACCTGAGTTTTCATTATGACCAAAGACGAACCGACAGAGAATCTGGATGTGATCACTGGTACTATTTCTATATTTGCATATGATACTTTAGTATTGATTGACCCAGGTTCTACTTGTTCATTTGTGAGTGAGTCTGTGGTAAAACATATAAGAGGTAGTATAGAGCGTCTGGGATATGCAGTCACTGTTTCTATGCCAACAGGAGGTACGGTGCTGGTGAGACATATGTTGAGATATTTCGGGCTAAAAATCAGTGAGTTGATATATTTGGCCGATTTGATAGTTTTGAGGATGGTTGATTTTGAGGATGGTGAGAGAAAAGTGTTACTGGTAGGCAAGCAGAAGGTGATTCCTTCCTGTTTGATTTAAGCAGTGGTAGCTGCTAAATTTTTTAGAGACGGTTGCGAAGCTTTCTTAGCTTCTGTGATTGACTTGAATCAATTGAAGTTAGAGGTGAAAGATTTAGAGATCATACGAGAGTATTATGAGGTATTTCCTGAGGAGTTAGCAGGATTGCCACCTCAGTGAGAGGATGATTTTTGCATTGAGACTGTAATTGGCACAACTCCAGTATCGATTGCACCATATCAGATGGTAGTTGTAGAGGTGTAGGAGTTGAAAAGACAACTAGAGGAGTTGTTAGAAAAAGGTTTTATACGACCTAGCGTATCACTTTGGGGCACACCAATGCTATTTATGTGGAAGAAAGACAGTAGTATGTGGTTGTGTATCGACTATCGTCAGTTGAATAAGGTGACAGTGAAGAACAAATATTCGTTACCACGGATAGATGACTTGATTGATCAGTTGCGAGGAGCGACATTGTTTTCTAAAATTGACTTGAGATCGGGTTATTGGCAGCTGAGAGGAGAGGAGAGTTTGATATTGAAGACGACGTTTAGGACTCGATATGGTCACTTTGAATTTACAGTTATGCCTTTCGACTTGACTAATGCTCCAGCAGCTTTTATGACATTAATGAATAAGCTATTTCTGCTGTATCTAGATCAATTCGTAGTAGTGTTCATTGATGACGTATTGGTGTATTCCAGAGACAGGGAAGAACACGAGAGGCATCTTCGAATCATACTCGAGTTACTAAAAGAAAAAGAATTGTATGCTAAGTTCAGCAAATGCGATTTCTGGATGTCAGAGGTTGTATTTTTAAGACATGATTTCAACAGAGGGAGTTAAACTTAATCCTAGTAAGATCAAAGCAGTTCAGGAGTAGGAAGCTCCTAAAAATATGACAAAGGTACAGAGTTTCTTAGGTCTGGCGGGTTACTATCGAAGATTTATCGAAGATTGTTCGAGAATAGCTAGGCCGATGACATCTTTGTTGAAAAAGAATGGTCTGTTTGTTTGGAATGATAAATGCGAGGAGAGTTTCTGGGAGCTAAAGAAGAGGTTAGTCGAAGCTCCATTTATGATGTTACTTACTCAGGGAGGTGGATTCATAGTTTATACAGACGCATCTAGAGCAGGTTTAGGCGGGGTTCTTATGTAGAATGGTAGAGTTATTGCTTATACCTCGCAACAGTTGAGACCACACGAGGCTAACTATCCTACTCATGATTTGGAGTTAGCTGTGATCATTTGATAAATGTCTTTTACACATATATTTTATACCTATTTTCACGACATTTATCATGTTTTTTGGCTAATTATTAGCAATATTCTGCATAACCTGTGTACTTTATGTGTCTTTGGGTCACTCGTGGAACATTGAGCAAAAAAGGAAAAATTCAGGCTAGAACAGTGCGAAACGGCGAGAAAAGCGCAAACGGTGAAGGGGGAACGATTTCCAGCACATTTTGTGGAGCTCAAATATTTTTAAAACAAATTTCCTCAATTATATATTAATCAAAGAAGAGAGAGAAAGTACTATGTATATATATATAAAAACATCATTCGACCCAAAATATTTTATATACAAGCAGAAGCATTATAAGTTTGAAAACAAGTTTAAACTAAAATATATACATAGAATGTACATCATGTACAAATAAAAAAACTAAAATTTGGAGCCCGACCTCGAGAATATCAAACAATGAATCTTTGATCACAGCAGCAACAATGTCTGGTCAGCAGCTACCTACGATCTGCACAACATTTAAACAATCACAGGGGTGAGTATTTAACTCAGTAAGGAATAATCAGATTGAATTAAATGAAGTGTGGGAAATTTATTCTCAGCACGGTTCGTGCTCATAACACACGAGGTCGTGTTCATGTATAAATTTCCAGCCAACAGGATGTATAGCAATCAACACATGCCGTGCTCAACTTCACTCTCTCCAGGTAACATGATTCGTGTTCAGTTGAGCACGATGTCGTGCTCACATCATTTTCCAAATCATTTTCAGCACGATGGCATGCTATTCAACACGAGGACGTGCTAAACTTCAGAAATGCCTATTTCAATTCTAGTTTAAGGTATGTTAGCACACAGCAGTTTATACCCTTGTTTCTTTAGTTCTATAGGTCATTTCCTTATCATTTTCACACAAAAAATACATCAACTTTAGCACATAGCTAATCAAGCTCAAGTATGGTCTATAAGTATAAAATATAACTATAACCATACAAATCACATCTCAAATACTCAGTACTCGTTAATCACACAAAATAACAATTTAGCACACGACAATCACCTGATCACACAGATCATTAACCACACAGGTTATCAATAGCACACAGATATTAGCATTCAAGCATTTTATTCATATAAATGAAAATAAATGCAATGCCAATGTAATTTCACACAGAATGACCCAGGTTTTACCCACCATAGCACACAGCAGTGGAAATCCTCTATAGCACACATCAGAGGTACGACATGTAGCCTAAGCACAGAGCTCTGAGCATGAAGCTCGTAAGTTCGGCTAACACACAGTAAAGCCAGGACCGCACACAACTCGCCCTTTTTAACCACACAGGATCTTATATGTCAGTCAAATGCTTATATGATCTGTATGAATGCATAATAATAAGCATATCATTAGCACACAGCTACTATAGTCACACAGAGTACAATTATCCACACAGGATTCATTATGCACATAGCTTATAACACGTTTTCATAATTCAAATAAAATCACAGAGCAATATTGATAGAAAACATGTAATATTCACATAGAATACAAGCACACAGCATCACATATGATCATAGGATCATAGCCCCTTTTACGATTTAACGTAAAACCCTTACCTCGAAAATAGCCTAAGTTGGCATCGCGCTCTAACCTCGATCCAATCAACGTCGTACAAATCCTCCTCCTGTACAACAATATCATAAGGTTGAAATTCCCATTAACTAACATATACAAATCGAATTCAACCTTAACCAAGCTTAAAGTTTCTTATTCACAACTAAACCAACTTCAATCCTCTACTTATAATCCAATTCATCCTCAATTATCCGCTAAAACTCAAGAGCATCATTCCCTTCATTTCCAGCAAAAAATTCCACCCTAACTTCCATCAAAACATCCCAACAACAACTCACTTCATCACATTAAAAGCATATGCAAGCATAAAACTTACCTTTAATTCACTTAAAATTGATGTTTGGCAAGAATTATGATATTTCCTTGCTCCTCTATACTGCTGGAACGTAATTTATTCAGAATTATGCTGCTAGCTTGTTTCTCTATTTTTAAGAATTATTGAATCAGAATAGAATACTCGATATCTTTCTAGATCACATGACCTCGAGCACGGGTCGTGCCATTTGGTCGTGTCGTGAAATCTCAGCACGAGTTTTAAATCAGTCGTGCATGATCTTGTTCTGCAATTAATTCGATACGACGGCGTGCCAATTTTCCAGGTTGAGCACGAGGTCGTGCTCGTCTGCACCCATGAGCACGGGGCGTGTTGACTGATGTTTTTCACAATTCTTACCTAAATCAATCCGATTCAATCCCGTTTTAATGCCTTTCTGAAATATTTAAATTCTCATAATTTCTTGGACGTTAAACAGTTTATCAAAACCATTTCCATGTTTGTTTCACTTCTAGAAGCTTTTACACTTTCCAGAACGGTTTCCAGCAAGGGTTACCCAAATTGTTTCACTGTTCGTTCCACTTCCAAAAGACTTTGCGCTTGCACGGAACGAGCTACAGAACAGACTACGCAAACCGTTCCACTGTCCATTCCAGTTCCAGAAGCTTTTACACTTACCTGGAACGATCTTGAGAACGAACTACATAGTCTGTTCCCAAAACTGTTTCCAACTTACTGTGCGAGAAATAGGGCAAACAAAAGAGGGTCTTTGATAAAAAGAAAGGAAGTAAGCCATATTCAGCAGTCAAGACATGCCCAAGGAAGCAAAGAACTCAGGGCAAGTACAAAGATTGAGGAATCAAGCTGGGAATTCACCAAAAAAAGGGAAAACTGTTATAGATTACAAATCTGTGGCTTGTGTAAGAGATTTCATGAGTCATTTATCTACTCTGTTGTTTTCTATTATTTTAGGTGTTTGTTTTGAGAATAATATGAACTAATCCTTACATGGATATCTAAAGTAGATGAGTCCTATGATGCATTATATGTTTTGACTTGATTATTGTTGAATTTAATAAGTTATTGTGGTTTAATTGTTCTTTATGACTTTTACATGAATAGGTTGAGAAACCATCCTGTAAATTAGGTCTTCCACAATTGAAAGGAGTTTCCTACAATTCTAGAGATAGAATTATAGAATCCTCCGTATTAGTGTAATGCTAATAGAGGAATGTACAGAACATAATGCTGGATTAGGGGTTTTAGCTTAAAAGAGATTTTGACTAATCAACCTAGTCTTACATGTTAATTTAATCAAGAAATACTTAAACATAAATTAGACATTCCTGCGGTTCAATACTTATTAATTCACATTAATTGAGTTGCATATGTATGAAATCCTAGGATGAATCGAATCTAGATATCAGCTTTTCCAATCTTGATTTCATCGTTCTTTGTGTGCTTTGAATTTTCTTTATTCTTTGGTTGTCGTCCCATTAGTTTTAATTTAGTTATAATTTGAATTGCAGCTGATTCTGTTTGTTAGATTAGATAATAACCTAGAATGATAGTAGTATTAATTGACCATCTCTATGAGATCAACACTCAATACTCCAGTGTCTATACTATTTTTCGATTGGTATACTTGCCTAGTGAGCCATGGTTTTAGTACCATTCGAGCTTATCATCATTCATGCTTTGAAGGTTTGGTGACATTACATTACAACCCAGCGAGAGCTAAATATGAGGCAGAGACGATGGATTTAGTTGTTGAAGGATTATGACTGCATTATTTAGTATCATTTGAGAAAGGAAAATGTAGTTGCCGATGCTTTGAGCAGAAAATGAAAGGAGGATGATGATTCTTTTACTCATAGAGCAGAGTCATTATTTGTTTTGTAAGAGCTTCGAGTTCAGTTGGATTTGGTTGAGGATCAGATGTTAGCAAATATACAAGTTAGACTTCAGATGCGAGAGTTGATTTCTGAGCATTAGAAGAAAGATAATCATTTGATGCAAATCAAGAAGAAAGTTGAGAAGGGAAAGGTAACTACTTCTCACTGATTGGATGATGGAGTGTTGTATTATAAGGAGCGATTGTGCGTTCTGGATATAGTTAAGTTGAAGATTGATTTGATGGTTGAGGCACATTCTTTGCCTTATTCGGTACATCTTGGTAGTACTAAAATGTATAGAGATATTCAAGAGATGTACTAGTGGGTGAACATGAAAAAGGAGATAGCAGAGTTCGTAGTTAGATGTCTACCTTGTCAGCAGATCGAGAGAGAACATCAAGCTCCAGCCAAAACGTTAAGACCATTAGAGATTTTGGAATAGAAATGGGAGAAGATCACCATGGATTTTATTGTGGGCTTACCAAGGACATTTAGACGTCACGATGTTATTTGGGTGATAGTCGACAAACTAATAAAATCGTCACATTTTTTGGCTATCCGACAGGATGATACATTGGATAAACTGGCTAGTTTATATTTTGCTGAGATCGTAAGATTACATGGTGTTCTGATATAGATTATGTCTAATCGTGATCCTAGGTTTACATCACGATTTTGGCAGAGTTTACATGGGTACCAGATTGGGGTTTAGTACAGCTTTTCACTTGCAGACTGTCGGGCAGTCTGAGAGGACGATTTAGACAGTCGAGGATATGATGCGAGCTTATGATTTAGACTTTGGAGGTAATTGGGATGATCATTTGCCTTTGATTGAGTTTGCGTACAATAATAGTTATGATTCTAGTATTGGGATGACAACTTATGAGTCTTTATAAGGGAGACAGTGCCGGATTCCAGCGTATTGGGATGTTGAGGGTTTGCGACAGATTGAGGGACCAGAGTTGGTTCAACAAACTCTCAAGAAAGTGAATGTTGTGAAAAGATATATGCAAGCTACGCAGGATTGTCAAAAGAGTTATTTCGATAGACATCATCGGGAGATAGAGTATGCTGTCAGAGATAGAGTTTTTGCGAGTGGAGAGGTGTTATTACATTCGAGCGAAGAGGGAAGTTGAGTCCTAAGTATATTGGACCGTATGAGGTTATTGAGAGAGTGGGACCACTTGCCTACCAATTGCGGTTACCAGAGGAGTTGTCTCGACTACATGATGTTTTTCACGTATCTATGTTGAGGAGATATCGGTCTGATCCTAGTCATGTGCTTAGAGCTCCACAGCTGGAGATATCAGAGAATTTGTCTTACGAGGAGGAGCCTGTTGAGATTCTGGATAGGCAGATGCGATAGTTAGGGAACCAAGAGATTCTTATGGTACTAGTAAAATGGAGTTTCCATTTGCCAAAGGAAACTACCTGAGAGGTTAAGAGTGATATGCGACAGCAGTATCTGTATCTGTTTCCAGAGGCAGATTTGAGGTGAGTTTTAATTCTGATTTCAGTTTGGTTTAGTGTTGTAGTTAAGGTCACATTCTAATGTTTTAAGTTGTTGTAATAGTCTAGTATTGGTGGTTATACAGCAGCTCATATTAAACTTAAGGTTTGATTAAGTTTAAGTGTAAACTTATGGTAAGTTTACCTATGTAAGTTTTCCTTTGTAGCTAATTCATCTGATTCAAATTTTAGGGACAAAATTTCCTAAGGGGTAGAGTTGCAACGCCCTGGAAATTGCTAGAATTAATCTATATGGAATATAGATTAAATACAGGATTGAATCGAAAAGAAATCAGAAAAGTGCAGAAGCCAGACAATGAGCACGGCCTGGAGCACATCGTGCCAGAGGGCGTGCTCATCATTATGGAAATTGATCGGCATGATCTCGTGCACGAATTGATTGGAACTCGTGTTAAAAATGAACGACACGACTTGGAGCATGATCCGTGCCAGAGGTCGTGTCACCTGGACAGGTTTTAAGCAATAATCAACTAAACATTGTTTCATTCGTTTTAAAGAGCAAATACAGAGCAACACTCAAAAAAAGCAATAAAAACCCTAAAACATCTAGAGAAAGTGTTTTAGTAAAGAAGAACTTAAATTCTTGCAACCTTAAAGCTAATTTCACTAAGGTAAGGATGGTTCTTCTTATGTTGAGTGAAGGAGGGTGTTAAGGTTGCTGTGAATTTTTGAATTGAGGATGAGGAACTGATATAATTGTTGAAATGATGTTAGTTAGTTGGAATAGAGTTAATTAAACTCTTATGGATGAGTTAGACCACTTAAATCATGTTTAGAATGAAAGTGTAAGAATTAAAGGTTGGAAAGTCACTGAGAAATTGAGAGTTTGATTTAGCAAGGCTGTAATTTGAGTTCTATAGTTTTAGAATGAGTTATTAGCATCCTTGAGTGATTATTTCGTATACGAAACAAGTTGAGGACTTTGGATCAAAGTTGAGCCCATAGCCGACTTCGTGACTTTTGAGAGGTAAGTGCCACTTACACTTACCATTGTATGTCTTGCATCTGCATGGTTAATTCATACTTAATTATGATGCAAATATGTTAAGATGGTAGTAAAATGTGTCTTAAATGGACTTGATTGATATGTTGAATGTTTTTGTGTTATATGTGTTCTTAAGCCTTGAGTGCTATATGTTCTTGAACTTGGCTTGATTATAGGAGATTGATTGACTATGTGTATGCTCATATGTGCCATTGAGTGATTAGTGGTTATATATTATTTTCTTATGAACATAGGCAACTTGATGATCCTTGTGGGATGATCTTACATATATGACCATGATTGAGATTTTTGTATGATTATAGCATGATATTAATCTTTCTTTGATGTTCATATTTGTTATGTGTTTATGAACTTTGAGTGATATGGAAAGCATGTGATTACTTGCATTGATGAGATTATGCCACCCTTTGATATTGATGCATGATTATGCATTTGATTTGATTGATATTCGCCTTATGGATGCATTAATACATTCATGTGATCGTAATATCCTAGGCTGGGCCTGACGATGATTCCAAGAGAGACCTCGATGTCGGTCTGGGACCGATGATATTCTGAGCTGGGCTCGATGTCGAACTAGGTTTGATATCAGCTTGGGACCGAGGGAAAAAGAAAAAGGAAAAAAATAAAAAGAAAGAAAGAAATACCCGGGGCATATTGTGTGCGATTGTATTGGCATTGCACTTTCATTTCATATTTCATTCATATGAGTTGATGACATGGAATGAGTTTAAAATTGATGATGCTAAGTGTTATTGTTGCTATTCTTAATATTGTTTTATATGAAATGAAGCATGTGATGCCTGTATTTTGATGGTAGAAACCTTAAGCGTGTTTTGACCTTATGGTATGATTTGATAGCAAGCAAGTATGGTATGAATGTGCTGTTTTGGAATGCCATACACTGTATATATGGCATATATGTTGTTAAGGTTAAGTATTAGCATTGAAGAACTTGTTTGCTGCTGTGTTGTTTGAAAATTGAAAGTGAATTGTGCAAAACTATAGGACAACACGACCCCATACTGGTCAGCACACCCTCATGCTGCGACTAATTTTGGCATCACGAACCGTGCTTGAAAAATTCTACAAATTTGGATGAGTATGACCTCGTGCTCAAGACGGCATGACCGTGCCTCCTTGAGAAATTTTTTAATACCAATTAATCATTAAATTACGAACAGAGTGATATAGGAATTAAATAGGGATGTTTACTCTAATGCATAGAGTACTTAAATCATAATAAATAACGATTACTTATGCATTAAATACTTTGGTAAGTGTAATAAAAATCACTTACTGAGTATGAAAGTACTCACATGTGTGTGGTTGTTTTTGATATTGTGCAGATCGTAGGTACCTACTGTGGACCTATAGTTTCGCGGTGATCAGCATTCAGAGTTTTACTAGCCTCAGAGGTCTGGGCTCCTGATTTTGTATTTTGTGATTTTGTTTGTACATATTTATACATATGACCGGGTTCTAGCAAGCGTACTAGGTCGGTGTAGTTTTACCACAGAAATATACCCTCCGGGATCGAATCTCACAGGGAACGGTGTACTTAAATTGATTTGGTGCAATTTAAATAAATGAAGAAAAGTAACAAATATGAATAATTATGGAGTTTTCGACAATTGATATAACATGCAATTAAAATTTAAAGTTAAAAACAATAGA
>CANYCX010241175.1:0-12161 GCA_948193385.1 Breynia disticha f. nivosa | reverse complement strand
ACTTTTTACATCACTCTTGAAGTGTTTGACTTTTCTCACTTAGATACTTCAAACATTAATGAAGACTACTTAATTCTTCAACAAGTAGGATTAAGTTTGGAATTAATCATCTTTGAAAGATGAAACACAAAACAACATATTAAACATGATACACTTCACACTTTAAAGTGTATACTCCAAAGTAAGATACTTTGAGTAATCAAGGTATTTCGCTAAAACATCTTGATTTCATGTTTAAAACTACACTTTAGTTTAACAAATCTCTTAATTCTTAAGAATTCCAATTCTTAAGCTTATTCCTTACCACTTGTCCTTAGTTTAAGAAATTTCTCAAGTTTCTCTCTAAGAATTTTTTGGCACATAACCTCATATATTTAACAAGTTAGGTTGTTATTCCATGTGTCTCCCACTTGGATAAACCACCCTAAGGAATAGATAACATCTTTTTGGTGTATTTATGCACATTAGTTATCGATTAACTAATATTACTAATTCATGAATCATATAAGCTTCTAAGCTTTTATACACAACCCTGTGTTGAAGTATCAAATGTAGAAGTCAAAAGACCTCGATCCACCGATTCATTACATTTGATACTAATATGATTCTTACTAATCTCATTCATCATTTATTACACAAAGTATAATGATGCACACAACGAAATTCACTTATTCCATTTCGCATAAATCCAAAATTATGTCAAGCATATAGTACTTCCTTGAATTTTGACTCTAAAAAATAAAGGTATTAAAAACAGGTAGTTTCTAATTGTGCATTTGGAAAACTAATTTTCATCCTATGCGATTAATACTACCTAAATCTAACGGACGATTACGTTGATCTTAATATTAATCGACTTTTGGAGTAGCAAATAGTAAATAATTATTGCACAAATAAATAAACAATACTATATAATTTATTTCTTTTGTAATAAGGAATTTTAGCATTATACTGAATTTACTATTCATACATTAAATTTTAATCTAGTGTTTCGTTCACATAAGACGAACTTCGTGCACAATGTGCTAGAACCATAGAATTATTTGGGCTAATACTAACACTAGACCAAAATTTAACTATTAATAATAAATTCCATTTTAGTTTCATTTTCTAAGTTACTATAACTTAGTAGAGGTGGAATTCTGGGCCCGGAACCGGCCCGGCTGGACCTGTCGGTTCGCGGGCCCGGACTGGCCCGGCCCGGAACTGGGCAAAACCGGTCCCAGGGCGGGCCGGTTACGGTTCAGCCAAGAGCTGAACCGTGAACCGTCGGTTCCATTATTTCTTTTTTTTTTAATTTTTTTTCTTTTTTTAAAAATCACATGCAATAAGTGAAGCCTCCACTTATTTATGTCGGCAACATGTCTAAGTGAAACCATGGCTGCATTATTGTTCCTCCACACTTTTTGACCATATTTTTCCCAAAAACTCGTTGAAAATGTTTTGATTCATTTCTTTTTCATTATAACCTGTACACCACACCAAGTTCAAAGACATTTTAAAGTGATAATCAAAAAAGCAAATGGCACCAGACCCTTTTAAGTCATTAAAATGCATTATTAATTCAAATATCATAGCCTAACAGTACTACTTTTAGCAAAAAAGCCGTAGATTCAAAGTTTGCATTAATCTTTGTTTACCAATGACTCTTTCCTTTTTTTTTTAATTTTTTTAAATAATTATGATTCATGTGTTGTGATGATGATGAACCCATCATTTTTTTAAAATAAGAGTTTGGAGACTAATCTTTCTGAAACTGCGGTGAATAGGATTACTTGGTATTGTTTTTGTTCTTTTTTTCTTCATTTATATTTTGTAACCACGGTATTCCTCCGTCATAAGTGAGGAAAATTAATAAAATATCAAGGTACCGTCCTCTTTTTTCCAAAAAAAATTAATTGAAAATTAAAAAAAAAACCGGATGAACGGGTTGTTCGGCTCGGAACCGGCGGTTCTAGCCCGTTTAACATGTCTATAACTTAGGCAATTTATGTTCATTACGTGATAAACTAAAATTACGAAAATTTTATTTATTTAGAAATGCGACATTTCTAATAAATTATACTAAACAATTTACTCGTCTGAATAATATTTAAACTTATTAAACATTAATAATAAACATAGAACTAAAATTCTAATACCCTACAAATGGTATTTTTAACTTAATTCTCATTAAGTCTTGTCAATACTCAACAAATGGTATTATCAACTTATTACACAATAAGTTATTACTTTCACAAAGTACGTATGTACACACAATGAACTTCATAATAGAATTTCAAAAATTAACGCATAATTTTTTCGGGAAACTCTATATTACCTAATAACTCTCAAATCGAGACCATAATTAATACCACATTAATTATTATAACTAATTCTCATTACTTAAACCATTCTCAATTTACTAAAATTTTACGTCGATGAATATACTAAATATTCAAACATCCATAAATTTTAGGTTATATTATAACGACTAAAGTTCTAATTAAGACTAACTTAATTAGCATAAGTAATTCTTATTACTTAAATCTCGTCAAATCATTAAAAAATTTTTATTGATTTTCGACAAATCACAATCCTGATTACATAATTATGCGATTACGTCTAAGTTTCACAAACTTAGCATCACAATTATATCGCGTCCCGATTATTGCCACGTTGGTCACTACAATCATACAATGGTTTGTAAAATGTAATTTATTGGATCACATCCACTTTTGCAATATTAAATTTTATTTTCACTCATTTTTGGAATTTTTCAAACCAAAATTTCGTGAACTATTTCACATAGAAATACATTTTACAACTTCCAACAATTTTGCCAAACCATACCTTTAATTAAGAAATAAAATTTCTTTCTAAGTTTAATTTTCGGATTTCATCTTTGATTTTGTTAAAACACATTATAACATCAACATTGAAATCATTAACCCAAAAGAAAAATATTTCTGAATTTTAGGATTTATCAAGAAAATTCAAAATTTGATTTTTTCGCTCGCAGATCTCGTTTGCGGTCATTTAATGATTTGAATTAATTTATAACGAATATAAAATAATTATATTATGTAAACAAATTACGTAATAAATGTCCAATACATATTACAACCGCAATGTAATTTTATTAGAATTTATTTGACAAATTATGATATTTACAATAATTAAAATACACAATTTTAATTAATTATTCTATAACACATATAGAATTATGTCGGAAATATAACAAATTATACAATAAAGTTCTAATGCCTCTTACAAACTTATTGCAATTTTATTAGAGTTTTATTTGACACATAGATACATTTAAATTAATTAAAATACTAAATTTTAATCAATTTTAAATGAAATAAATACTTATGGAATTCAAAATTTACGCAAAATATACTAAAAATTCCAGAATATTGTAAATATTACATTTATCAAAAATTGGAAAAATTTTGGTGACCGAAAATTGATCCACGCGCCTCCACACGGCACCGCGCTGTTAGGAGAACAGTTCAGACGCGAGTAGTTCTGATCCAGTGGCAAAAATCCGCGCGCGGCACGTGTCGCATTCTGATTCGTTGATGCACTGCTCATAGTGGTTTTGGGACACGCGGTTCGGGTTAAGCACACAGGTCGGGTCGATCGAGTTCAGGTCGGATCAATGGGTCGGGTCGGGTCGGGCGACTCGTTGCTCGTTTCAAAACAACACGTCGTTTTGCGCTCAACTGAATGCTCAACCGTTTCTGTTATCCAAGCAACACGTCGTTTCACATCAGATGACAGCGCGTGGTGTCGTTTGGCTCGTCTGAAGGCTGGTGACGCAAAGCCCACGCGCAGGGGCAGTGTATGTGGCACGTGAACTCCACGCTCCGCCTTCCTGCACTGTTCCGACTAAGTGAACACAATTTTCCAAAGGTTTTCGGCCTTCAGAGTACAATGGTGTGGTCAATTTTGCCAAATTCCAAACTTTTATTTTTGGATTCGTACCGGCCTAGGGTTTTCGATCTAATTTTAATGAAAATTATACATAATAAAATCGTAAAAACAACATCATAGGTACCCACAACATTATAGAAAATTAATTCTACAAACTAACAGCCTTTCGGCTCTGATACCAATGAAAGAAATACACATATATAACATATATATATATATATATATATATACTAATTAATTAAGTGTAAATAAAACGAACAGAATATGCAAACCTGGAATTCCGTTCAGTGCAGCGGAAGAAGAACGATACCTCGTTGAGGGTACGCTCGTATCCACAAGAGGAGACGCGTCGGGATACGGGAAATGTTTCGCACCCGACCCTACACCGGAATCCGACCATCGAGAGAGAACCACCGAGTTGGTTATTTTGTGAGAAGAATGCTCTTGCATTCTCTTTCTACGTGTGTTGAAGAATGAGGGGAAATGAGGCTTATTTATAGAGTGGAGGTACCTATTGGTGAATAGGTACCCTTCCACGCACAATTACACTTTAGTCCATAAACAAAAAATGTTTCTAAGTTAATCCTTCAACCAAATAAATCACAATTAAGTCCCTTAACTTAATTATATTTATTTGGCAACCCAAACGTCATGGGCGGAATAAATTATCCTTTCATTTATAATTGTCACTTTTTGTTGTATATTTAATTGATATTTGACTTTGTATATAAGTGATATGTGATAAATCAAACTATTTTTTATTAGTATAAGATTTTTTAAAAGTATCTTTAATTTGAATTTTTTCTACCATACTATTCAAGAAAAATATGATAGATTACACCATATAAAAAGAGTTCGCAGATCAGATAAACTCTTATGTTTGTGGTGAAAAATGCCTCATGATTATAATTTTAACAAATGTCAAAATTAACCATTATAATGGTATTGTTTGCACAATTTAAAATATAGTTTTTTACTTCATAAATTTTTTTGATATGGTTTTTATTTCAATTAGGAATTATATCTGTCAATAACATCATGTGTTGCTTTAAATTGGTATTTAATTTTTGTGGTTGTAAAGTATTTTAATTTTTTTTTGAAGATTTACTAGTTTACACTGATGAGTTTTTTTTACATGATTTTACAATCTTGGTGCGTGATCTTCAATTGTCAAAAACTTATCATCTAGAGCTGATTTGATTTATCTCTATTAATCTTGCTACTTAGTATTATCTCAACCTCTCCTAAGTCTTTTATTGAAAAATTTTTCCCCCATTGTGTAATATTAATCGATGTTGGAATGTCATTTCTAATGATCAAAATGTATTCACAAATAAGACAAGAAACAATACAATGTAACCACTAGACACAAAGCTCTTCAATGTTTTAAATAAAGTCAGAATGTCTTATAACTTCAACAAAATATTGATTCCAACTTTGGATGCTTGCTTTAATCCATTAATGGATAATTGAAGCTCACAAACCTTAAAAAGATTCTTTGGATCGATAAATTCCTCATGGTGTTTAAAGTAAACATCCTCGAGGAGATTTCCGTTCAGAAAAGCCATAATGGTGATATGTAGCTATGACAAACAGAATCCTAATGGATTTGAGCATGATAGGTTTCATAATAGTTTATACCATGAGTTTGTCTAAAACTTTTAGGTACTAGACTATCTTTGAAGGTATTATCAGATTTCTTCTTGAAAATCCACTTGCAATTGATTACCTTAGTATCATTAAGTGCATCAAGTAAATTCTAAACTTGGTTATTGTATATCAATTTCATTTCAATACGTAGAAAAATTTTCAAATTCAAACAGGGAAAAGTAGTCCTTAATCATCATGTGGTCTCTTAATTTGTTGTTGCATTATTTTTTTTGAATTTGTCTAAGGCATGTTAGTTGAGTAATGTACATTTTAGTCAACTAATCTTACCAATTTTCTAGCTTTGGTTGACTGAAACCAAGTTTAATCAAGTAGACACTTGGTCTATTCATCTTTCTTGCAATTTTTTCTCCAACCACATTTGCACAAATTTAAAAACATGAAATCAATCTTTATTAAATTTGTGATGTTTCATATTATCAAAATTTATGTGAGATTTTTAATTGTGAATCATCATTGATTCAACATTATGTGCAAAAAACCTCTTCACCTACACTTTTGAAAACTAAAAAAAATATTATGAAAGAGATAATGCAAGTCAGACTAATATCAAATTATAAAAAAATAATATTACGCAAGTAGCACATTCATATTTTTACCTTCAATGACATGAGTTGATGTATATGTGTTACTAAAAAAATATTATGACTTCATTGTAGCTCTGGTACATAATGCAACACATAGTTATCAAGAAGATTCAAGAGTGGAACATCACGATAATGGATTATGTAATGAATCTTCTCTAAATTTCCATAAACAACTTGTTCTCTAATTTGTTTTTATGTTAACGTTCTTTTAGAATTTGCTCATATTAGGGGAAAAATGGACCAGGTATCAACACTTTATATTAATATGATAAATGTTGATATCTGAAATTCAAACGTACATTATCTATGCTAGTAACGTACGTTATTGCGAAGTAAAACATATATTATCAAATCTGACACAACATTAAATAAAAAAACATTTTGAATTCAAACAAAAGTATTATGTGTCTAACGACTCAAAACTCAAATGAGGAGTATATATAGCTAGGTTTCAAAGCTAAAAATATAAGAAAACAATAGAACAACATTAGACAACTTTCATATAGTCCATTGCAACATTCTACAAGCTTTGAATCAAGAATTAAGTTTTGCCTTAAACTTTGATACAAGTGAGTTATTCAATTTGTCATAGTTGTGTACTACAAGTGTGATATATTCATTGTATATGCTTTGTTTAGAAATTGCTATTGTATAAAATTGCTAAGTTGTTCAAGATTTTTCACTTAGTTAGAAAGTCAAATTGTTGAAGAGTTCTCACTTACCTAGAAAGTGAAGTTGTAGAAGAGTTCTTGCTTACCTAGAAAGTGATTTATAAATGGAAAGAGATATAGTGAACGGTTGAAAATACTTAGTAATGGTGCTAAGGTAGCAAACGTAGGCAAGTTGATATCGAACCACTATAAATCCTTGCATTTGTTCTTCTTCTTTAATTGTTTTCTACCAAGTGTTTCTTTAAATTCCCGAAAGGAGCCATAAACTAGTGAATACACAATTCAACCTCTCTTCTCGAGTATTCTACGCTTGTGTCATCACCATAATTTTTCAAATCTTCATTTTGGACAAATATGTCATCATTGATGATGGACCTGATAAAGATTTTAGTAGCAGATGCATCAGGAACTACACTAACATCTTGTGGAATTTTTTGCCAATAGTTAAACTAAAAATATTAAATGTTAATATAAAATAAATAATAATTATAACATTTAAAATATTATTAATATAGGTTAAGAAAAAAAAACCTCAATTATGTTTCTGCTTTCAAAATTTCTTTCAAAACCTCGACTAGTTTCACCTCTTCTACTATTACACCTCTATTTCTACCTCGGCCTCGGCCAGAATAACGATCTCTTATTTCTTCTAATCCTATTCTACGTCGATTAGTAGGTGATCTTCTTTGACCTCGCATAACTGGTGGATCAAGAATATGCCTTCTATTTTGCTTTAAACCTTCATCACTATAATTAGTAACATCAATGTGTACTCCATCATCCCAATTTTTCAAATCATATTGAATTACTTCCAACCCCACTTTAATAAAGTTAAAATTTTGTTCATTGGAGCCCACAAGATCATGAGTTTCTTCCAACAAATAATAAAGTATATTAAAAATCTTGAATTCCTATATTAAGATAACAACCTGGGAGGAATAACTCGCTATACAGACAAAAAACATCTTTTCTCCACCCCTTGATCCATGTTCTTACTTGCCATCAACTTAAATATATGACAACACAGTATACCTTTCAACTCAAATTTCTTGCAGTTACAATTAAAGTACTGACTATCATGTCTATACTCAATTGTATAAACTATTTCCTTCATAATATGGTTATTAGCTAACATTCCTTGAATAATTTTATATTTCTCAATACTTAGCTCAAGAAATTTTACACTGACATGTTGTTCGCAATACAACATTTACTTGATCTCATCTTAAATCCTCTTCATCATAATGTGTTGAAAGCATTTTGTTATTATTTTTCCCATTCAAAACTAAGAACTACAACAAATCATTCTATTTTTGAATAAAAATCGAGAGCAAAATCCTTTTGAAATTTATTAGAGATGGCAATCTCATACCACTCTACAAAATTTTTGAATGTGCTAAATGAACTAACATATAGATTAAAAAATGCATGCATGCCTTCACTTCTTTGAGTCAAAATTATCCAGCCCAAAATAAATAGTTTAGGTAAACAGTAACTCAATTTTCTTTCTCATTATATAATCTTACTAACCACTCATTTTTGTGCAAGTCTTACTTCCATATGAACTATTACCAATTATTTTCAAAAATTCTACTTTCCAAACTCTCATAAACCAATTCCTTAAACTCCTTCGAAAAATCATAATATTCGACAACACTCTAACTTCTCAGACAACTTACCAAGAATATGACATAAACAATATCTATGTCTTGTTTCAGGCATTATCTCCCTTAAAGCATCCTTTATGCTTTCATATTGACTTGTTATAATGCAAGTTGGGTTAAAATTATCCATTGCTACTTACAAAGTTGAGAAAAGCAACTTAAAAGTGATGATATCATCATGTGAAACAAAGGCACAACCTAGAAGAATAGATTGACCATGATGATTGACACCAACAATATTTGCAAATGGCATTTTAGTTGTAAATGGCATTCAATACCTATTTATTACAATAAAAGTACTTGAATTTTGAACATCACTTGCTTCTAGTGTTTGTACGAATATATGGACAAAATAGCCAAAAAATAGTCTGGCAGAAACAAATATAAAAAATAAAAAAAATTCTATTGAGAAAAAAATCTACGTAGACTCCAATTAGTCTTAGAAACATGAGCTAGCATAATAAAACAACAAAAACATGATAACTATCTTCATTTTATTGCTTGTCCTTTGGCTTATAAGTTTTTTGACAAGTAATAAAACAACAAAATTTGATTAAATTATACAATATAAACACTCATACAAGCATATGTATTGATAGAGGAATTAGAAGGATTAGAAGGTCGTAATTGAATAAAGTCATGAGGTCATCTCTGATTCATGTTTTAGAGTCTACGTGCTAAATCTCATTTCTCATTAGAACAAAACCCCTATAAGCTAAAGAACAAAACCTTTAATCTTGCATAAAATGAGGCAAATAAAATTTGTTATAGTGTTAATTCGAATATATAAAGACAAAATTTAACTAAAAAATTATAATAATAAAAATTAATTAAATCAACATTTAGCAAAATAAATATATAAAATAATATGACTTGAATAAAGAAATTTAGTACATATTGACAAGATACATTGTGTTGAAACTAATGACGACATTTCTAAGTTTTCCTTCCTCATTGACATCGATTGAATAAAAAAATTCTCGGTCAACTTGTTGTATTTTTAGAAATATTTGATGGATTGAGTTTGTGAATGTCGTGTAAGATCACATTTATTCTAGCCGGACAACCTTTGCATTTTGATGTATGTTTAGCAGTCACTTTTCTTGTTTTATCACAATAAATTCACATATTTATCATCTCCATTTTCCTTTTGACAAGTCGTATTCACAATACCAAAACCTTTCAATCTTGCCTATTTTTTATAAAAATCAAATAAATTCTCAATATCTTGAAACTCCATGCCTCGAGTAAGACCAACTTCATCATCATTTCTCCCATCATCACCATATAAATCTCCATCTGATGGTCCAAAAATTTCTCCTATTATTCTATTTCTACGACATATAATCATCTTCGATTTCATTCTCCATGTCTAGAGTATGACTCACTTGATCAAGTATTAAGAACTACATACTACATCTCCAATGACATAATATTTATCTTAATCATATACATGTTAAGTGATTCATATTAAATTATTGATTACATGTTGACTATCTTAATTTATATAACTATGCCTAGATATTCTCTAGATTTAATGCTCCTTTGTAGCTAAACGTCTAACTTAGATAAGGAACTAAGAGAACAATGTCATTGGAGAGGAGCATTATTATTCAAAAACAAAGCCATGTCTAAGGATATATTGAAGGTCCATTAGGCAAAAGAGCACAATTTACAATACCTTTATTAGTCCATTGATCGTCTTTCTTCAATAGTACATTGACAGTCACTTTCATTGGCATTAGAAAATTTGGTAATATACACTGACGGTCAGTTTCTTTAATTCAATTCATATGTACCTTTGAACATTATTTATTTATGACTTAATTCAATGTATCAAGTGCATATTACTGACTTATATAAACATATAAAAACAATCACAAATGTCACTTTTCTTTCAAATTGTATTTTCATCTTTAAGTACACAATGGAAAAAACACAATAACAACTTTCTTTCTTATCTTAATTCTTTGGATACTATGCTTAAAAAATTCAAGGAAACAACTCAATCAACTAAGGGTTGAAGTGAAGAATACAATAAGAGATACAGAAAAATTATTGAAAAAGATGGCACTGTTCTTGCTATTCTTAAAGAACCTCCTTTGCACAAGATATGCGACATCGTTGAAGAAGCTATTTTCCTTAAATATGAACCTATAAATCGAAATATTATTGTTATTTCTGATGATGATGCATCATCATAAGTTTAAAACATGGTTTTGTGGAGATGATGTTGTGTTTTGATGCAAAATAGTATTATTTACTATTATCTACCTATTTTAAATAAAATAAAAGTTATTATTTGAGTTTATTCATGAATGAATAATTTCTTTTAGAAGTGAGATCAATAACTACCTTTATTAGCTAATGACTAAAAAATACGTCATCATAATGCAGAGAAGTATTCAACAACCACAGTCCCATGTTTAATGAGTAAATACTAAATCCTCACAGGCATCACATGAACACTTGTCAAATTTTAGCCAAACTTGTGCTCTCAAACTGCAATTCACATGATAGAAATTCACACAAATTAAAATTTAAAATCTAAGAAATAGATCATTGAAGCAACTTGTGATTCAATGAGAACATAATATTATGTAAAATTTTCACAACTTGTTTTACACGACTAATCTCCTCTACTTTATAAGCATTGGCATGTTATTTCTTAGGTTCTAATTTAACAACTATTAGTTTTTCTTTAATGCAATTCCTGATGGAAGAACTTACTACGACCTAACAAAGTTTCTTATATTGAGAATAAAATTGCAATAGCAATGTTCTCACCATAAACATGAATGTCAAATTTTAAACATTCAAAGTTGGTGTAACGCCCCAAAAATTTATCCATTTATATTTTAACTAGTAATTATGAATAAGAATGAAATAATGAAGGACGAAATGTTGTATGCCTAGGTATTATTTGAGGTCCAATTCAATGTTGATTTATGTTAAATTCATGTATAATGATGTTGGAATATGATATTGATGCACTAGCGTAAGTGTCGTGGAAGTTGGGTTAGAAGGTCGGGAAGAAAGAAGGATAGATGGTATAATTTGATGTGTATGATGATTTGATTTGATCTTGATGTATATACATGTTAATTCAATGTTATGTGATGTTAATTGATGGTTATTGAATGTATATAATGTTTATATTAAGTTATAAACATGTATATATAAGTATATGTATGTTAGGGATCGAAAGGGGTAAAAAACGGACAAAAACTGCCAGAAAATTGCTGCAGAACTAATGAGCACGCCCCAGGTCGTGCTCATCACAAAAACTTGACCTAGAGGGCGTGCCAAACCAAAAAAATTGGCCCAAGGCACGACCTGGACACGAGGTCGTGCCAAGCTGCTGTAAATGGCCGAAAACGCGCGTTTTTCTTCATTTTTCACCTGAAAACTCCTCTAAAAACGCCTAAACCTCTTGCAATTCACCAAACAAAATCCTAGAGTCGTTCCAAACACTAAAACTACTCAAAAAATTGAAATCTACAACGATTCTACACTCATTTCAGCTCCGAATCGATCCATTTTTCTGCTAGGGCACAAAGTGACGGGATTAAGGTAATTTCTTCGATTCGTTGCCGAAATGTGTTGTAAATTGGTGGAAATTGATAGGGTTTTGATGGGTTTTTGTTATAGAT
>CANYCX010241112.1:0-13724 GCA_948193385.1 Breynia disticha f. nivosa | reverse complement strand
TCATTTGATTATGCAAGAGCATAATCATAGCAAGTATAGAAAACTTACTCTACAACCATAATGATTATTCAAGTTTAATTCATCCATGCCAAAGAATAATCTTTCCATCATATTACTCAGTAAGCATAATCACATTTTATTATTATATCCTTCAATATTCAATACTCAATAGTACAAACATACTAAGAGTAAGAATAGAACACTTACTTGCCATTTTCAGCTCTAACAAGCACTCATATCAATCCATGGTTGCAATATTTGCAAACCTTTCATCAATCATAGTTCATAACCACGTCGTATGCATCATATTAATAAGCTTAACTTAAGCATACCAATTATAATTAAAATCCACTTACCTTAACTCCAATACAATCGGCAAAATGCCCAATTCATTCAAGCTCCATATTGAAGCTCCTTTCCTATGATCTTTTCCGTAATATTTCTCCAAGATTGACTACAAAATCAGCCCCAACTTGTTCTTAAAGGTTTTTTATGATTTCACTCTCGGTTTCTATGAGCTTTCTATTAATTTCCATAATTTTCCGTAAGAACTTAAGCTTTTAAACTCTAGCACCACTTCAAATGAAATCAGCACGTTCATAGCATGTCTCGTGCCATTCGATCACGCCACCATTTTGTTTGGCACATCCCAATCTCTGCAAGCACGTCTCGTGCCAATTTATACCATAACATGGTGTACAATTGGATTAGGCATGACTTGTGCCAAATTATTCATTCATGGCATGATTGAAACAGGTCAAAAATGGCTTAAGCTTGCTTTTCCCATGACACAGCTAACCATGAATTAGCACATCTCGTGCTTCCTTTTTCTACCAACCATTTCAATTTTTTTTTCAGATATGGCATAGTACAGAAAAATGAAATTCCACTTCAATTTGTTTTCAACATTAATTAATTAATTAATTTCAAGGCGTTATAGTATGATTATGTTGGAAATATGCAGAAAATGCAGTTTTTGTAATAAATATGCAGAAACTGTGATTTTAACACAGATTTGCGTAAAAACATGTTTTTATGCTATAAACAATATGTATGCTATGAAAATGTAATCCAAAATATATTTCAATCAAATCAAACGATTTAACCTATAAACTAAGTGCATCATCCACTTATCAACCCATATTAACATCTACTACTCAAGATCAACATCTAACAAAACAAAACACTTATTAAAATCAACATCAACACATAACACCATCAAACCACCAAAATCAACCTCAAAACATGTCAAAACATCATATCTCATCACATCAACATCAATTATCATTAATTAACATCAAATTAAACATGTGATCAAAATTCAAACAATTATTTAACAAAAATCATAAAATCATAACCCATTAAAATTCAATTTATACTTCATTTAAACTACGCATTCCTAGCCTAAACCTTATTGAGTCAAAATTTATTTTATCAAAAGTTTTAGTGAAAATATAAACTAATTGGTCATTTTTTTAAAAACTCCAAACTTATGTTATTCTTTTGAACATGATCTCTTAAAAAATGATGTCTTATCTCAATGTGCTTGGTTGTACTATGCTTTATTGGATTTTTACTAAGGTTGATAGCACTAGTAAAATATCCTATTCTAACTATCATGTTAATTACGTATAATTTAAAATTTTTCTTATCATTCACATAAATATCATTTACATCACTTCTTATTTAAATTTTAGTTACGTAAAGTAACTTTATACCAATAGGTTGGATATTCCAAATTTCTATCATTCTGTTATGTTCCCAGAAGAACAATCGTATTAGTTAACACATCCATGGATTAAACTTTGTGTTATGCTAATACGCCCTTTATTCTTTAATCAGCAAGTCCATACTTTACATAAAACTGCTATATAACAGCTATAATATGGATATCTCATAACCTATTGCAATCCTCCTGCAAATCAATTTCACAAATATATAGTCACACGCACATTTTCATATCAATCAGCGTATACCTCAACATCAGATATCAACAGATATCGATCTCATATATCATCATATAACTATCAAAACAAACTGTAGATAATATCAGGGTAATCTACTATCAATCTCAACATATAATATACAAACTATATAACAACATCACAACATATAAAACATGTATTCAAAAGTCCTAATGGCTTCAGCTGAAGAGAGAGAATAGATCGGGTAGCAGCTGTCCAACTTGTAGCCAAGTAAAGCTTTGACTCTACTAAACAAAATATCTACCTCTGCTAATGCCTGTACCTAAAACAAACATCGCAGTTGCGTGTGTTACAGGCTTAGTGAGTAATCTTTAATTCATTTTATAATATCTCGCAAACAATCATATTTATATGAGCTAATTTCAAGTCAATCCTATTTCGTAAAATACAAAAATAACATATCATATAATTTCATTTCAAATATACGTATTCTCTATCCTTTTCATTATCCTTTGACATTTTCTTTTTTCCATTTATATCATCTTTCCGATGAATATTTCTTTGTAACTCATTTTGATTTCAATTCGTATTCGTTTGAGTTGAACGTTCTCGTTCATAATAATCCTAACTTCCGTCGCCCCATTAGTTTTGAAAACATGTTTTCCACATCCTTTTCATATGGACCTAACTTCCGTCTCCCTACTCCCGTCTCCAAATGATCGATCATTTATCACCTTTCCATCACCTTTCCATATCACATATCATATCACATATCATACAAAAACATAAGCACGTTCACGTACCTATTTTGTATGCCTTTTTCGTTTTGCATACCTGTTTCATTTGAATCGTATCTACGATTCCTTTTTCATTTCATATAACTCATAACATATAGCTCGTATCAAAACTCATATCAGTATGCACGTATAATCATTTTGTTTTCTTTTTTTTGTTTTCATTTCATTCTTGTATTCACATATTCGATTAAGTACGTGAAAATTATATTCACTTTTTGTTCGTAATCAAACATAAATAATCAATTCGTATACGCAATATCATTCACAATTCGATCGCAAATAAATAAATATATAACCATTCATTTTAGTAAAGCCAAATAGTGAGATATACTCACCTGTCAGCTGAAGTACTCGGACTGGTGTGAATTCACGTCCCGTCCGACTCGGCTATGCTGCCGTCCTATAATATATATCAATCATATAATAACATATAATCAGCAATATATCTATACTTTCTATTATAACGATCAATTTAATGCATGCCCTATCCATTTCCTTTAATTTGCTTCTTAATTTTGCAAACCCTAGCCGGAACCCTAACCCTTTTTCTTATCGTTAATCGAATCAATAATAATTCAATTTAACATATTCCTAACTTAATTTCAAACTCAATTCTACATATATTCACTAATTGTAGCAAGAATTAACTCGAAACAATTATAGCAAAACTCGTAGAAATTGCCGAAAACTCCGAGTTTTACCTGTTTCACTTATGCCACTGGGATATCGGCTCGAAACTATGAATGATTCGATATCTCGAACCACTTTTCTAACTTACATCTACCTTTCTCTCACAAAATCTCTCCCTTTTTCTTCACTCTCCTGATTACCCCTTTCTCTGGTTTGTTTGAAGTGATTTTGAAATTCTGAATGGCTCGAGAAACATATGTACTTATACCTTTTTGCTGGAAATGTTAGAGTACGCGTGGTGGGCATAAGACTACGCGTGGTAGTGCCCAGCATGTGTACTTTTGTATTTCAGGTGTTTGTCCTTCGTTTCGGCTATTTTTAGGCACCCTTTTATCACCCTTTTGTCTCACTTTCGTGTACATGTTTCTAATCATTTATTTTCATCATTTTAATTGTAAAACTCTTTAAATTTTACTAAACATATTATTTAAAATATTAATCAAGTGATTTGGGACGAGGATGTTATAGTTATTGTAACTAAATTTTATTGATAAATTTTATGTTATATTTCCGTAACTGCTTTTTACAAATTTTAAGCATTGAAAATATTTTTTAAACTTTGTTTCATTAAAAGGTTTATATAAAATTGACTAATGTAAAATTTTATTGTATTTTTTAATTATTGTTTTTTGATATCTCAAATAAAAATATTGTAAGATAAAATTCTTTGAATTCAAGTGTTTCTTAATCTTATCTAAACATAATAGTAGACATGAAAATCGGTTTGGAATCGCTTGTTCACATTTCAGTGGTTCATGGAATTTGGACCAAAACCTGACCTAGTCGGTATAGATCGGCTCAATTCCGGTTTGATAGTTCAAGTTCAATTTTCCATTGAAAATAAACCTAATCGCCTGTACAGAACCATTAGTTCAAGGTTCCCTGGTTCATAGAACCGGAATCGGAACCAAACATGACTAATTCCGATAGTTCGATTCCAATTTCTATTCTTCGTTTTCTGTTTTTTTTAACTTTGCGTAATAATTTTATGTTATCACATACAGAATACAAACAAAAAAAATATCTGTTGTGCTCAAAATCAGGAATAGATTAACAAAATTAATAAATTGTTCTCCTAAAAAAAACTCATTTTTTTTGTAATATTGTCGACTAAAGCTCCGTTTGTTTGACGGAAAATGATTTCCTTCGGAAAATATTTTTCATGTTTTTGAATATTATTTTCCGGAATCATATTTTCTACAATATATACTTAATATTTAAAAATTTAAAGAAAAATATAATTTTATAGTTTATGTAACATTCTGGATATTTTTCGTCGTAAAATGACAATAAGTATGTGTTTTATTGTTAATATATAAAGATATACGAAAGGTTGATCGAAGGTTGACGCGAAACGATCGACGAAACATCGGAAAATTTGGAAATTAAACAGAACGCGCAGTGGACAGCAAAGTACGCGCGATCGCTGCCACCCCGCGTACTTCACTGCCACCCCACGTACTAATCAGATTTCTGGAAAAAAAAATATAAACATCGATCAATTAACCGACAATATCTTACCTTACCTTCATAAATCCAAATTTCTGCAAATTTCAGCCATAGAAAATCATCGTAACAACAGAGGAAGTTGATACAGCAAAGAGAAGGTGATTTTGAGTGATTTTCTTGAAGAAATCAAAGCTTAAGGTAAGGAATATGATGGTTTACTTTGGATTGACATTTAGTTGATGGAATGAATTTTAATGGTAATTAGTTGTTGGAATTGCTGGAATTTTTGAAAGTAACTGATGTGGATGTTATATATATGTTAAGGAAAAGTTAGGATGAGTTTTGTATGAAGAATTGATGGTAAAGTTGGTAGAAAAGAGCTTTAATCTAAGGTTTAGGTAAAGTTGATATTTGGTTGACAGTGAGTTGATTATGAGCTGAAATGCTTAGTAAACGGATGTAAAATGGATGTAATGAAGTGAAAGCAAGGTGAATTCAAGTATGTGAATGATGTGAATGAGTTTGAGAAAGATTGGTTTAGTATGGAAATGTTGGCAAAGTGAACCTAAAGTTAACTTAGAGTTGATTTAAGGTTTGCTTTGGATAATTGAATGATTCTCACTTTAGAATAAATGCTTGGATTAGTTAATAATGAATTGTATATGGTTGATTTCGTACAGGAGGATCTGTACGACGACTGGGAGGTTGTTGAGCCAGTGTTGGTTTTGTTTTGCTTGTTTTCGAGGTAAGTATTTGGGGCTTACGTGTAACTTACGCTTACTTAATAACTCGTAAATTATGGTTAAGACCTATTGAAATATGTTTAAAGGCCTATAATGAACTGTTGAGTTTGTTTAATCCTAGATTAATCCAATTGATGAATGAAATGGGATTGAAAGAGAATAATGAAACGAAAATGTTGATTCTAAGTTGATATATGTTTGCTTGATTTACTTATGTGGTATGTATTGTTTGATATGTTATACCTTTGTGGTATTTGTTTTGTACGAGTTATTGATTGATTGATACCTGTGTGGTATTGTTTGATTTGCTCTGTGTGAGTTGATATTAAATGTTTTATGCTATGCTGTGTGCTTTACGAAATGCTGGGTTGTGTGCGACGTGAATGTCATTATACTGCTGTGTGCTTATCTGAATGTCATTCATCTATACATGTCTGTGTGACACGAGCCTATGTGGCCATTGTATTCTAAACTTGCTGTGTGATCTGGTTCAGATATTGGACTTGCTGTGTGATCTTGTCCATATTACGAGCTTTGGACTTGCTGTGTGATTTGGTCCTCATTGCTCATTCCTCTGCTGTGTGCGATAGAGGATAATTCCACTACTGTGTGCGATAGTGGATAATACCCAGGATCATTGGTCATTCTGTATGAATATGCATTAGCATTCATTTCATACATTTTCCTTTATCGATGTATGATTGTTATCTTCCTGTGTGGATGATTGAATCTGTGTGATTAGTATTAGTTTGAATATTGATCTCTGTGTGAGATATGATTCTAGATTGTTGTGTGCTATCAGTACTTTTGATCTGTGTGATATATTGTCTTGATGTGTTCTGCTGTGTGCTGTTAAAGAGCTGTGTGCTATTGTGATAACTGTGTGAAAGGTTTAAATTGTCTGGCATTCGGGGATGCCGAGGGACAAGATAAATACGCACGTCCTCATGCTATTATATACTTTCCCCTGCACATCATTTACGTTAAAACTGAGAATACTTACTGAGTATTGTTTATACTCACCCTGTAGTTGTTTTAAATGATTGTGCAGATCGTAGGTAGCTGCCTTTCACTGGACTATAGAGTTGATCGACAATTTCCAGAGCTACGTCAGAGGTCGAGCTACAGTTGTCATTTTTGTTATTTTGGATTTGTACATATTGTACATTTGTATATACAAGCAGATTTTTAGTTTGAATGTTTTCAAACTTATTTGCTTCCGTTATTGCTTTGTTTTACGAATGAAAACAGATTTGGGCCGGTGTTTTGGTTTATATCATTTCTATAAATTATATTGTTTATCAGGAAATTGGTTTTTATGAAAATGAGTTCCACAGAAAGAATTAGGGAAGGCTAAAATGTTACTCAGTATTAAGATCCATAAAGATACATCAAATCGACTTTTGGGACTATGTAAAGAGAAGTACATAGAAAAGGTTTTGAACTGGTTTTGTATGGCTAACTCAAAGAAAGTGAACATTCTCTCATCTCAAGGAATATCCCAATAAGTAGTGACTCTCTATCCATGATTAAAGAAAGTAAAATCATGAGTACAGTTCCATATGCTTCTACTATAGGATCCATAATGTACATTATGTTATGTACAAGGTCAAAGTTTCACACACACAAGGAATAATGAGCTGGTTTTAATAGGATCTGAGAAAACATTGGACCAATATTAAAGAGATCATTAAGTACCTTAGAAGTACCAAAGATCAATTTTTAGTGTATGATGGAGAATAAGAGCTATCCATAAAGGGGTATGGAGATGGTTCTTTTTAACTTGAATAAAGCCAATACTAATCACAATCAGGACATGTGTTGACACTCAATAAAGATATTGTGAGTTGGAAAAGCTTAAAGAAAGATACTATAATAGGTTCTCCAATAGAGTCTATGTATGTTACAGTAGGTGAGGAAGTAAAGGAATTTGTTTGGATAAATAAGTTCATAAATGAGTTAGCTGTTGTCCTAAACATCCTAGAGCCAATAGAACTCTTTTGTAAAAATAACAGGGCCATCACACAAGCTAAGGAGCCTTGTGTCCATAAGAAATCCAAACACATACTTAGAAGATATCACCAAGTTAGAGACATAATCTAGAGAGGAGACATCAAGATAAGCAAGGTAGTAAGTAATAGCTGATCCTCTTACTATGCCATTGGAAAGACCTAATCATGATAGGCATATTAGGGTAGTCGGTCTCTGGTTTTATGCCTAATTTGAACTAAGAGCAAATTGGGAGATTGTTAGTGTAAGTCCATAGTCCTTACACAATTATCTTGTATGAACACTTGTTTATTATTTAGAGAGAATAATAAAGATAAGACATTTTAATTTTAGCTGTTTATATTCTTATGTATTTAGAACTGATAAAATTATCAATGATGTTATTCTCATTCAATTATCAGTGTAAGGCACTGGATAATGATTTATGAGAACATAAAAGTTGATAATATTTATTATACTTGTAAGTCAATACCTATAAGATCACACACATAAACAATGAACAAAGGTTGTGGCATTTTTTAAAAGAAAATTTTTTCGTGAAGTGCTTAATTTTTTTGATATATTTTACTATGTCCAATATGTAAAATATACATTAAAAATCAATAACATTATTTTTAATGATTTAATTTAAGATCAAATGCATGAAAAATAATTTGGGAATTTTTAACACAAAAAATTATACTTAATTAATTAATTTAAGAAATGGATAGTGTCTTGTCTTAAATTAAGACAAGAGGAGACTTTTAAGAAAGGTTGTCTCAAATTAAGACAATAAAAGTATGTTTGTCCTAAAATAAAGAAACCTTGTCTTAAAACACACCCAATTCTATGTTCCATCTCTTATATTACAGGAAATTGATTTTTGAAGGTTCTTTGACTGGAATTAAACTCTTAATATGCTAATAAATTAAACTAGTTGAACTAGGTAATAATTGTTGGAATTAAAATCAACCTTGGAACCCTAATTCTCACCATACAAGTCTAATTGACCATAAATAGTTTATGCAATGCATAAAAATGACACAATATGGTTCTTCTTCTCTCTTGGTTGATTCCCTCATCATCATTGAACATTAAGATTGAATTTTTATTCAAGTTCATTGAATTAAAAGGTAGGAACAAGGGAATCTAACCTTTGTTTATTGTTGATGTGTGTGTGAAGGTAGACAGAAGTTACTTAATAGTAGTCCCTATTCCTCAATAAGAACCAACATGTCAACTTTGAATAGAAAAGTTAAGATATTTTTTCTCAAATTAATTCCTCAATGTTATGGTGATCGTATTTCTATTTTAGATTAACCTAAAAAATTTTGAATTTCGTTACCTCGTGCATCACCTTAGGAATAGAAATTCCTAAGCATATTTAATAAAGTATTGTTGCAAAAAGTGGATCTTAGCCCACAAGAATCACTAATGTGAATTATTAAAAGAGATATTAATTTGGTTTATAAGATTAATTAAGACTTTATTAAATCTAGTTGATCTTTACTATGTAGGTTGAAAAATGACACAAAATAATATTAATAATTTCACACTCCAGTTGATCCTTAAAACGAAAATTTGAATATGTCTAATTATATATACATGTCTTGAAACTTAAGGATAATCCTTAAGTAAGAGAAGAAGTGTTAGTGTAAGCCCTAGTCCCAACACATTGCATGTACATTTTATTATGGGTTAATAAAATTATGCGGGATTATTTTATCATTTCATGTATTGACATGTACTATGTGTATGATAAGATATCCAAGAATGTTAATTAAACACTTGAGGTATTAAGGTTGAGGATCTTGATAGTAGAACCTAAAAGTTTTGATATTAACATTCTAAATATCCCTAGTTAGTTGTTTTCATAGAAATGGGAATGAATTAAGACTAGTATGAGCTTTGTAGGTGATTATGATCCACGAGTCACAAATATGAGATATATAACAAAGTTCATAGGTAAAATGTAGGACATTGTATTTGAAGAATGAGAATTAATGAGAATTAATGAGAATACTAATATCAATATATCTCTTGCAATGTTAAATTTCTGTCCTTAGAATTGAAATCACTATGTCTTTTGTTGTGATTTCTAGTGTACTTTGACATACACCTAAAGTGATCGTAAAAGGTTGAGAAGTTTGGCTATAATTGGATATGTTATGGATTACAAATAGAAGCATGAGTGAAGTGAAGGGATTGACCTTTTCATAATGAGAGAAGATATCACTGGCTGCTTAATGGGCAAGATTAGGAAGAGTGTGGCCGCATCTAAATAGAATGACTAGATCATTCATTTGAACTTATCAATTTTGTCATAGGGATAAAGAAAGTGGTTTAGCACATAATAAGGATGTTAAAGAAATGCCTTATGAAAATCATGATATTAGAGGTCGAGGAAAGAGTTTTAGTTATAGTAGGACTGTTGGCGTTGTTCGTCAGCTATCTAATTCTGGATGATCATAGTATCTTACTAGGATCACCTATGATTTATGAATTATTAAATTCCTTACAATTATTAAATAGTCCTACATATCACACATGGACAAAAGATTACTAAAAGGACATTTTTAGAATTTCACCTTAGGTCAAATTCTGGTAATCAGGCCAGATCGAGCAATTGAGCCAATTTTGATAATTAGGCCTAAAATGGATGAAAGCTCAATTTTGGAAAGAACATGAACATTTTGAAGATAAGAAAATCATTTGGATGATGTTGGATAATGTTATCTTAAATTAGGACAAAGCATTATCTTCTTTTGTAAGAAGATAAGGAAAGATAAAACAAAGTTCAAAAACCCTATCCTATCATGTATAAATTTCAGCCAAGAAAAGAGTGGGATTATGAGTCCTTATTTTTGTATTCAAAATAGAATTAGATTCCTAATCTAATTAGGCCATATGACCATCACTTACTAAAAGAGTTAGATTGCTTCTAAAACCCCAATTCACTCTTCCTTTTCCTCCTTCTCTCACCTTGGCTGAAACTCACACAAGGAAATTAAGAAATTGATTTCGTCATATTTTCTTCAGGAAAATGAAATATTTAAGGGCTGATCATATCGTCCAAACACGTCGGTGCTTTCAGAGTCACTAGTCTTTCATCCATAGACCAAAAACAAGATGAAATCATATATACCTTTTTATCCTTGTCATAGCATTTTGCTAGAGTTTTTTTATGTCCTTTAGGAATTAATTATTCCTAATGCCAACTTTGAATGGGCTTATGGGATTGCACACGAAGACTAGGTCTGAAAAGGGTAAATTTGAAATTTCCATTTCGAATGTATATTTGGGCCATTTTAAGGACAAATATATAAGGCTACAAAATAGGCAATTTGGAAGAAAGTGTAGGCCCAATAAAGCAAGGGTACATGAACAATACATGATTAGTTGTTAATTATATTAAGTAACTAATCATTAAGATAAGGATAAAAAGGAGATTAGGACATAAAATGGAGAGGATCACATTTTAGGACATATGTTGTCCTAGAAGTGTGATTCAACCTTATCTCTCACTTATCTTATTTATCCTAAGATGATTAGGATTAGCATTTGAATTTAATTCAAAGTTAAATTCTAATACAATCCAAATATGAAGAGATAAAGATAAGGTAGAGTTAAGACAAAGATAGGACTTTATCTCTCCACCTTTTTCTCTTCATTTATCTCATGGCGATGTATTATAAATAGAGGAGGAAATCTTCTTATTTGTGCTTCTTCTTGGCCAAAAATTCAAGGTTCCAAGGTGAGAAAAATTTGTTTTATTTTCTTGCTAATGGTTTTGTTGCCATTTTTGTCAAAATAGAGCCAGCACTCGATCTTTTTGTGAAGGAATAGTCATGTGTTTGTGAGCATAGAGGGAGGTACATATTAGCTCCTTTGTGACACAATATTTGGAGACTTGAATGCTGGTATTATACAGCAGTTACGTAATTTATTTCCACCTCAAATCATTCTAGCATCGGATTTAAGATACGATAACGCATATGATGTATGGATTTTGCTTTTTCATTTTGCTGTGGTTGTTCTTGATTTTGTTGCAAATAATTTTGTGGTACCAATCCATATTAAATCCATATAGAAATATAATACTAAAAACCATGGCCCGATGAGCAGAGAGGCAGGAAAATTTGGCAGGTGAATTTATGTCCATTTGGAAGCTAAATGAGGCGCAACATTTTCCACCATACAAATTCATTTAGGCTTTGTTTGGTTGGAGTTTAGAGGGAGGGAGGGGAAGGGACGTTAAAGAGTTTTAAAACTTAACCTTGTTTATTAGTTTTTTTTAAGAGGGGAGGGGAAGTTAGAGGGAGACAAACTTAACCTCCATTAACTCCCTCTTTTTAAGATTTCTTTACCTCCGAATTTGGAGGTTAAAGGGAGTGAAGTTGAAAATTAGTGTATTTATGTCACAAATATTACAATTTTGACACTCACTTTCCTTCCCCTTCATTAAAACTCACAAACAACAAAATTTTACTTCATATTCCGTTACTTCCCTTAACTTACCTTCCCTTCACTCCTATTTACTTTATTTCCCTTCCCACCTTAAACATCCAAAAAATGCCTTAGTGACTAAAATTTTAGGTCGCAAGAAAATTTTCCCACAAAATTGTCTATTAATACGTTGTGCGTCTTCTTTCAAATGTATATCCTATACGTTTACTTGAAATTTTGTGATCAAGCGATATTGTGCAAAGATGAGAGCGACAAATCCTTTAGAGTGTTATTTTGTTGGAAGCTTTAACAGATATAACTGTAAGCTATAAGTTAATCCAAGATGTTTTTATATTTAAATAATGTTTTTATTTACATTGATATATGTAATAATTGCTGTGCATAGAGTAAATTTGAATGTCTATGTTTTTATTGTAATATAATTTGTGCATATATAAATTGTTTAATTAATTAAATGTAGTTTGATATTATTTCAAAAAAATATATATAGTTTGATATAATTATTTAGGTACGAAATAATAAAAAGAATATGTGTGTGGATGTATGTCCATATTATGTCAAATGATTGAACAATGAGTTTGTTGTCGACGTTGAGCAATTCAAGTAATTTTGCATGTCGAATTATACATTTGATGTAGTTAATTTGGTAGTTCGATGTCCTTACAAAAAGTTTGAAGTTAGAAAAGTTTTTAGTCAAGATAAAGTGAAGGAACATATTATTTAGTAAGGGTTTATAAGCAATTACTATTTGTAGAATGCACAGGGAGGCAAAAGAAATTTTTAATGGGTTATTGAGTGACTCACAACAATATGAAGGCAATGGAAGTAGTATTTATAATGTGAATAAAATATGGGAAAATATTAATATCAACGTTGGTCTGACATTTTGGACAGATCTTTTTGGGATGAATATGGAGCTGATTGTTTAATACAGTTTTAGTGTTCATCCTAATTTGGATATCGATAACTAGTAAAGGCAGAAGAAGTTCCTAACTTTTAACAGATCTCGAAGGCCCTAAATTCTAAAGCTCAACATATGTACGAAATGTTACAAGCTACCTCAAAAAGTTACAACCTTTGTCATCTTTGCTTGATTTAGGTCTGTAATTGTAACATTCCTATCCTAAACTCCCGTAATTAGTGAAATAATTAATTAAACTTAAATGAATGAAATATACATTAAGAGATGTTAGAATTAAGATACGATAGAAAAATTGAGAATATATGAGGTGTTGTGTAGAAAATGTTAAGTTGCAGTCTACAACACGGGGGCATGCTGATTGACACGGTGGGCGTGCTAATTGGAAAAGAGATAAGCACGACTGTGCCAATTAAAAGCACAATTGCAATTTCTAGAAAAATTAACAACAATATGGTGGTCGTATCAAACAATACGGAGGGTGTATTAATAAGCACGAGGCGTGCTAGAATTTAAGTAGGTTTGCATATTTCCAGCATTTCCAATCAAAGTGCCTATAGTATTATGACTCGCCTCATCCACCATATAATTTCGAATATAGAACAGTACAACCATGAGAGTTTAATGGACTTGAAGAAGAGCTGAGGTTAATATGGCTTGTACTAGGGATAACAAAGTCATATGGAAGTTAGAATCATCATCATTTTATTTCAGATTTCAAGAAATAGAAAAGTTTAACAAGGAA
>CANYCX010241072.1:0-10012 GCA_948193385.1 Breynia disticha f. nivosa | reverse complement strand
ATTTCTACAGCTTCCGATCACCAAGGTTTGTCGAGGTTTAGGTTCGGTTAGGCTTTTGAAATCTTGGTTTGGTAAATTGGAAGCAAAACGTGGAATAGAGAAATGTGTGGAGAGATTGGACAACAAACATATATATAAGCTTGGAAATTCACGTTTTTACCCCCGACTTTAAAACTCTATCTCCCTTTCGTTTTTCTCTCTCCCGTTTTTCCTAACTTTGCCAAATTTTAAAATCCTATATCCTTCTACACTCTTCCACTAATTATGATTAAATATTTGAATGAAAATTTTCCTCTTATTTTTATAAAATTCTCCATAAAAGTCCCAAAATTAACGAAAAATGGAGGCGTTACACAAATTGTATGAAATCACTTAATTGATACATGATCTAAGAATATTATAGTAGTATTGGTTTGGCAAATGTGGGAGAGAAATACTAAGAAATATGTATACGGGAGTTCAAATTAATTCATGTAGTTTTCTAATATATGTGACAATCAATCAGAAATAGTAGTAAACGCTGATGGAGAGTTAAACAACGTTACAAATTAAAGATTTCAAGAATAATTAGTAAATGATTTTGGAGAAAATATTCAGCATTAAAAAGGAGTTGTTGAAGAATTCCTAATTATAAGAAATTTACTAACAAGAGTATTCAAAAAGGAATATATTCAGTGACTATTTACTGAAGGGAATAATGTCGTTATAATTCGATGAACTAAGATATAAATCGGTTATCATTTTAGTACTTATAATTCCTGTAATTTCTGGAAGATTGTGAAGATATAAGGTTGAGCACTAGTTAAGATTGGAGTATAGGTTGATAGTAAGAATTATGGAAAGTATAGATTATATTAATAATGAGAATATTGGTAGTAAGATTGATTATAACAGACAAGAAGTATAGAAAGAAGCAAATGGATAGAAGATATTAGGCATAAGAGAATGAATAGATAGAATAAGTAAGGTATGGAAATATACGCTGGATACATATAAAATTTTATAGAATTTTATATATGGGATTAAATGAGTAAGAGAAATAAGATCAGTAATGGTAAGCAGAAACGAATTTTGAGGACGAAATTCTTTAAGGGGGAAGATTTGTAACATTCTCATCCTTAAATCCTATAATTAATAAGATAATTAAAATGATTAAGGAAATGAATAATTTAGTTAATAAATGAAAGAAAATAAGAGGTTAATTATTATTTGATATATGGTTGAATTTAATTAAATAGAAAAGAATAAAGTTACAGGGGTTGATATTGTAACATCCTTATCCTTAATTCCTAAGACTGCTACGTAATTAAAATGATTAAGTCCATTGATAAGTTTATCGATAAATGAACGAGAACTAGAAGGTTTAATATGATTTGATTAAGGGTTTGATAGCATGTATATAAGCAAAGTTTGGAAGGTGAAGGGTGTGCTAATAGCACAAACCATGGCAAATGAGGATTGAGGGTGTGCCAATGGCACATGGTGTGCCCAAAAGTGGATTAGGACGTGTTAGTGGACTTTGGGTTATCCAATGGCTGTTTAGGCAGACCAATGAAGATAATTGATGTGGCAGATGAATATTAACCTTGAAAATTGAAGAAGGACAAAGATGACATGGCACAATAGTGCCAATTTGGCACTGGGCATGCCAATGCAGAAAATACTTGATTTGGCATATGTAAACCTCAAAAATTTAAGAGGATTTAAGGCACGTGTCGTGCCAATTCAGCATGGTCACGCAACCGCTTAAATTTTCCTTATAAATACCTATAGTCGTTCGAAAATGAAAAGAAAATAAAGTATGAAGGAATAGAAAAGGAAAGAGAACAGGAAATAGGAGAGTTGAGAGATAATGAGACAAGAGATGTAAGAAAAAGAGAAAAAGAGATGTAGCCGGAGGAAAATAAATATTGATTAAGGAAATACCGAATATTTGATCGAGGAAATAAAGGTAAGAATGATTATGGAGTTTTAACTATTTATTCGTATAATTATAAAGATTTAAACGAATATTTGTTAGTCGAATTATGGTATTGATTATAGGAAATTCATTCGGTAAAATTATTAGATATTTATAACAAGATCGAAATTTTGAGGAGCTAGGAAAATAAGGATATACAGGTGAGTAATCCAGACTCACTTAAATATAATTTGATGTGTGATCGCCCAAAGAAAAAGATAAATAAAAGGATATGCCATGATCTTTATGTAATTAGTTAGATGTTTGAATTACATGAAAAATGTTAAAATTTTCTAGAGTGTGAGAAATTGCTGACAGGGGGTGCACGAGTTGAACATATGATATGATATTGCTCGCCGGAGTGTTTGTTTGATTTATTCAGTTGATGATGCACAAATTAAATGATGAACAATATAAATTTATGAGCACAAAGAAAATGGCAGCATATGCATTTAGATGTTTGAGATGTTTGCTAGAATAAATATGTTTATATGTGGAGCCCTAGGAAATGGTCTCATGATAATACAATTAAGATAAGCCTGAAATAATTATAAAGAAGAAATAAAGAAATTATGAATATAGAATATTTGTTTAGAAGAAAAATAGAAAAATTGATATAATAGGAAGTTCATGATCATTCATATTTACAGGAAGTTCATATTTAGAGAAACGGTATTATGAATATCAATATATAATCGTATACCAGCAAATCCGATTCACGACACTATACGATTGATTAATCGCACAAAAGTATGGAAGAAAAAAAAGAGAAAATATGAAATATGAATGTAACATCAAATTGGAAACAAATATTGTGACATTCGTATCCTAAATCCCCATAATTAGTAAATAATTAATGAAATAAAGTTAAAATAAACATAATGTAGAATAAGAAATGTTAAACAGTAGGATAAGACCGTACTATAATAAACAGAAAGGTAGTTAGGCAAAAAAATGTAGGAAAATGTTAAGCTTTAGTGTGAAGCACAAGGGGTCTGCTAACAACACGAGATCATGCCCACTGGAAAATAAAGAGCATGACCATTTTAAGGAAGAACACGATCAAGTTTTCTGGAAGACAGAATGATGGCAATTTTAAATAGCATGATGGGTGTGCTGCCAGCACGAATCGTGGTAGACAGAGAGTGGGTCGTGTTAAGGCGGTAAACATGCAAGAAAATGGGAAATTGAAGCATGAGATGACACATGGCTATTAGCACGGGGCATGCTGATGTTGGCACAAATGTGCCTTTGAACATAATAGGTTGTAACCAAAACAGAACTTTCATTTGCCATAAAATAGAAAGAAATCAAGAGAGAACTGGTGAGGGAGAAAAAGAAAGCGACCAAAAGAGATTGAGAGAGGAAGGCGAGTATTTATATGGAAGTGATCGTAAATTTTACTAATCAAACTCTAGGAGTAAGTCGGATCGATTCTTAAGTCGATACTACAAAACCGCCAAGGAAACCAGGTATATCTACTCACTATATGGTTAAATTAAAATGAATCGATAAATATAATGCAAACGATGATGCGTATATGAATATTTATTTTCGATCATGAATATGTATGAATGCGTACTAAATGATATGTACTTGAATATGTTTAATATGGAAATGAAATGGAAACAATAAGATGTGTGCGTACTAAAATGAAAATGATGTGTGCAAAATGTGAAATGTATGTGGAAACGTTTTTACGATTAAAAAGGAAACCAGGTACGTAAAATGAAAAGGCATGCGAAAAAAGGTACGTAAATGTGTTTATGGTTTTTGATATGACATGTTATATGTGATATGTGATGTGAGATATGTGTTATGTAAAGGTGATGGAAAGGTGAAAAATGATCGATCATTCAAAGATAGGAGTAGGGAGACGGAAGTTAGGTCCATATGGAAAGGAGTTGGAAAAATGTTTTCGAAAACTAATAGGGGGACGGGAGTTAGGAATTTATTATGAATAAGAATGTACAACCAATGGTTATATGATTCAAAACAAAATGAGTTAAAAGAGAAAAGAAGAGAATAGAGATAAAGATTATATCAATTTATACGAATTGATGAATATATGTATGTTATTTGATTATATGAATTGATGAATATATGTATGTTATTTGATTATACGAATGAATGTTTATACTTGTTAAAATAAATTAAAGATTACTCATTGAGCCCACAACTAACACAACTGCGATGCCTGTTTTAGGTAAGCTATTCACAGTGATAGGGATCTGTGTTAGCGTCCTCAGTTGCTAGTGGTCAGGTTTGACAACTGCTGTAACATTATGGATATTTTTCATCATAAAATGACGATAAATATGTGTTGTATTGTTAATATATAAAGATATACGAAAGGTTGATCGAAGGTTGACGCGAAACGATCGACGAAAATCAGAAAACCCTGGAAATGAAAAGAACTCGGTGTGGGAGGCAAAGAACGTGGGTTCATAACGACACCGCGTACTTCACACTCCACCCCGCGTACTAATCATATTTCTAGAAAAAAAAAATATAAACATCGATCGATTAACCGATAAAACTTCATTTTACATCTTCCAAATCAATTTTCTGCAGAGAAAGATTCAGGGTATAGCAGAAAAGAAGAGAAATTGAGCTAGAAGTGATTTTGAGTTGATTTCCTTGCAGGAATCACAGTTTATGGTAAGTTGGAAGTTGAAGGTGATAGTTTACTTTGGATTGACATTTAGTTGATGGAATGAATTTTAATGATAATTAGCTACTGGAATTGATGGAATTCTCTGCTGGAATTGTTGTTGATTAATGCTGAAATTATGGTTTAGATGTGAGGAAAAGCTAGGATGATTTTTGTATGAAGAATTGATGGTAAAGTTGGTAGAAACGAGCTTTAATCTAAGGTTTAGGTAAAGTTGATATTTGGTTGACAATGAGTTGATTATGAGCTGAAATGCTTAGTTAATGTTAGAAAATGGATGTAAAATGGATGTAATGAAGTGAAAGCAAAGTGAATTCAATTATGTGAATGATGTGAATGAGTTGGAGAAAGATTGGTTTAGTATGGAAATGTTGACAAAGTGAACCTAAAGTTAACTAAGAGTTGATTTAAGCTTTCCTTTGGATATTTGAATGATTCTTACTTTATAATAAATGTTTGGATTGGTTAATAATGAATTGAATATGGTTGATTTCGTACAGGAGGATCTGTACTACAGCTGGGAGACTGTTGAGCCAGTGTGTGGCTATTGTTTGCTTGTTTTCTAGGTAAGTATTCAGGGCTTACGTGTAAGTGTTGTTACGCTTACTAAATTAGATCGTAACTTATTTAGTATTACGTTGATTAAGCAAAGTATAGCAAAGACGCTTAGAATGGATTGCTGAGTTGCTAGATGAACCTTAGTGAATGTGAAATGTTTGTTTTTTAGATTGATATTGGAAATTATATGAGTTTTGTTTGATTGCATTGTATATTGACTGAATACCTTTGTGGTATATGTTTTGTACGAGTTATTGATTGATTGATACCTGTGTGGTATTGTTTGATGTGCTTTACAAAACGCTGGGCTGTGTACGACGTGAATGTCATTCTAGTGTTGTGTGCTTATCTAGATGTCATTCATCTATAAATGTCTGTGTGACACGAGCCTGTGTGGCCATTGTATTCTGAACTTGTTGTGTGATCTGGTTCAGATATTAGAATTACTATGTGATCTTGTCCATATTATGAGCTTTGGACTTGTTGTGTGATCTGGTCCTTATTGATCATTCCTCTGTTGTGTTCGATAGAGGATAGTTCCACTACCATGTGCGATAGTGGATAATACTCGGGTCATTCTGTGTGAAATTTCATTTCATTCCACTTCATACATTATATTCATATATGTATGACTGAGATTGCTATTGTTGAACCAGTGTGGTTCGTATTTTGCTGTGTGCACGATATTGAATGATCGTAATATGCTGTGTGGTTACTGTTTGATCAGTGCGATCATATTTTGTTGTGTGCCAGAGTTTAAGAAAGTTGTGTGCTGATGTGATATCTGTGATAGGTTTGAATTGTTTGGCATTCGAGGATACCGAGGGATAAGATAAATATGCACGTCCTCGTGCTATTATATACTTTTCCCTGCACATCATTTACGTTAAAGCTGAGAATACTTACTGAGTATTGTTTATACTCACCCCATTTTTGTTTTAAATGATTGTGCAGATCGTAGGTAGCTGTCTATCACTAGACTACAGAGTTCATCGATACTTTCCAGAGCTACGTCAAAGGTCGAGCTCCAGTTGTCATTTTTTTATTTTGAATTTGTACATACTGTACATTTGTATATACACGCAGATTTTTAGTTTGAATGTTTTCAAACTATTTTACTTCCGCTTGTGTTTTGTTTTACAAATGAAAACAGATTTGGGCCGGTGTTTTGATTTATACAGCGTGTATATATCTTTTATTATCTCTCTCCTTTGTTTTTAGACTTGATTTTATATCATTTCTATAAATTTTTTTGTTTATCAGGAAATTGGTTTTTATGAAAATGAGTTCCACAACTGCTACTCAATCCACCTCTCTCTTCTATCGATGCCATTAGGAGTTGATTAGTATCATTTTGCATGTTCATTTGTTGTGCTATATGTGGATATGTATAGTATATTTTGGATGATATGTATTAACTGACATATGGTTGATATATGCATATATGTGATGTTTGATGATGTTGTTGATGTGTAAAATGAGTTTATGAGATGGTGTGTTAATTGTATAAGTGTTATACGATGGAAACAAGTTGATTGCAGGTTAATATTAAGTTACAGACATTCAACATGAGTCGTGCATAGCTAACATGATGGGCGTGAATGATCCAGGAACTTAATCGATAACACGAGGTCATGCCCGTGAGGTCTTGATCAGCACGACGTCGTGCTCATATAGAACCAAGTCAGCATGTTGGTCAACACGGACTGTGTTATTGAACTACTAGCCCGTTCTGAGCTTCTGTTTTGTTGAAAAATGATTCTTTTTAAATCTGTTTTGTCCTATAATTACATGTGGGTGTTAACCAATAATAGTAAGGTGATTAAGAATGAAAATTTTAATGATTGTACACAATTTAAACAAGTAATTAAGATCATTTATAAGTTAATTAAAAGAGGAAAAAGTAGGATGTTTCAAATGCAACCATACGATTAAAATGCAAACAGGAACATAAGATACAAAATTTCAAATAGGTACGTTACAATACGATTGTGTGATGCGATATACGATTTATGTGATATGATATGGTAACTTATATGGTAAATGATATGATATATTACCCGATATGGTACATGATCTGATATTAGTGGTAATTGGATTGGTGATTTATGATTGATCACAGAAAGGAAGTGGATAGGAATATTATACAGTTACAGTTTACAGCTATAGTTATAGGCCGTTCTACGTTGTATTTCAAATTCACAGAAATATCATATAGAATTTATATAATTACATGAATTGAGATAAGTCACATATGATATTGAAGAACACAAGTTCATAGGATATACACATTATTAAATGATTACAAGAAATTGTATATCAATTATATGATTATAAGAAATGCACTTCGATTGTTAAATGACTTACATATGGATGGGAATATATAAATACAATTTCAATCATCGAAGATATGATTTGAACGTACGAGGAAAAATGAATATGAACCAAGTTATAAAACAAATAAAAAATAAAGATAAGTTCCATACTTAAATAAATAGATAGATTATGGGTAAAATTATCAAGATACTAAAATAGATTAATGCTTATATATGATTACTCACTGAGCCCGCAACTCATACAACTGTGATTTTTGTTTCAGGAATAGGTAGGAAATGAAAGATCAATGTGATATTCCAACAAGTGGGTCACCTGTCGCTCCTCGGCTTTTCCTCTCTTTGTAGTCTACTAAGATTATATAGTTATATGTATAGATAATGGTTGCATGATTTGTGTTTTATGAAATATATTGACCGGTGTCTAACAAGCACACTAGATCGGTATAGTTTTACTGCAGAAGTATACCTCGCAGGATCGAATCTCTCAACGAACAGAGTATTTAAATTGATTCAGTTTCGTAAATAAAATAAAAGAAAGCGGTAAACATAAATTGGATTTGGGGTTTTTGATTTGAGTAAGGAAATATAAAAACAAACACTAAAATAAAGACTCAACATTGAACTAAAAATGTGGATTTTCCTAGACTTCAATAGAATTTACACTTGGTTATTTGATTGGATTGAGGTTAATAATGGTGTTCTCGCGCTATCGTAAATTAAGAGTACCTTCCAAGATGGTCAAAATTGTGTCCTTAAACCTATTGTTCTACTTTCTTGATACACTGAACTAGGCAAGGCAATTGTCACCTAGGCATTTCATCGAACACATTAAGGTCATTTGGTATATTTCTATCCAAACAAGCCCTAACTCTATTTGATTTAGCCTTCCTAAACCTAGGCTTTCGCAACTCTGGAATAGTATTACTAGCAAAGAATAATACAACAATTGCAATCAAGTGTCCTAAATTAGCAGTCGATTAATCAAAGCACAATGAGATATAATCCTAGCCTGTCACAACTAAGAATTATTCGCAAGGTTTAATAAATTACTTCGCTCTTTCTATTCCAAAAGAATAGGTACGCTTCAAGCAATCAACCACAATTGCCTATTCAATCATTCATTTATGAAGCACAATCAAAAAGACTATCATTCAAGCATAAAGATTAGTCATTCAATAAACAAAACCTCAAGATATATATTACTTAAACCAAGCATAATTCATCTAGTTACATCAAGGAAAACCCAACAAAAACCCTAGCCTAACACGGCTAGGTGAAAGAGAAAAAACAAAGTAAGGAAAAGCATCATAAAGGAGAGGATAATAAGAGCACAAAACCCCTGCATCTTGCTTCCTTTCCCTCCAGCTAAAATGTGGTCAAAAAGATTCTAAATGAACCTTACAAAACCTTATTTATAAGCCTCCATTCAGATCTCGTAAAATGTCGTAAATGCCTTGACTTAAACCCTCATTTTAAGGTCATTCTGGGACAAAGTGAAGTGCCACGAATTGTATAATTGAAGTCACAAAATGTGACACAAATTGGTCACATTCGTGACTAATAGGACCATAAATACACATTCATTCCATTTGTTTCAAGAGGGATTTTAATGTCATTTCAGTTTTATCTAGGTTTGATTGAAGAACATTAAAATAACGCTAGATTTTGATGGAAAATGAAGGCACATCAAGTTTGGTCAAGTTGGAGTCATGAAATGTAGCATAAATGACTTGGGTTGGCTTGGAATTGGCACATAAAAAGGAAGTGAAAAGTGGGTAGAAGGTGAGTCACGAACATGACTCACCACAATCACATTCGTGACTCGGAAGAATGGAGTGGAAATGTAGCCAGAACACTCACCACGAAGGAAATTGGTTCGAGCCACGAACGTGGTTCACTTAGAGGTGAAAGATGCAAAGCCCAACCTTGGATAGAAGAGGCATCACTGTAACGCCCAAAAAATTCGTCCATTCTAAATTGGGATTGAAATGAAGAGAATAAATGTTTAGTTTCGAGTGGAATTATAAAGGTGAGATGAGGTATGTTTAGAAGTTTAATTAGAGTGTAATCTAATGTCCATTCATGGTAATGAATGAGTAATAATGTTAGAAGGTGTAAAAGATACCTTAGTATAAGTATTGTGGAATTTGGAAGATGAATCGGAGAAAATTCAAGAAAGGAAGATGAACATATTGATATATGTTAAGGTTTCATTTGTTGTTGTAAAATGTGTTAATCTGATGTTAATGAGTGTTGAATTAGTTGAAAAAGTGGTTATTCAGGTTGGAGAACGTGTATATAGAAGTATACGCGAATCGGGAATCGAAAGGAGTCGAAAATCAACAAGTAGTGCAGATGGGACATGTGTAACGTTCATTACACCCATGAGTAATGAACGTTAAGCCTAGTAACGTTCATTAGGCTCAGGCATAATGAACGTTACACCTTGCTGAAACCCAGAAATTCTGCACTTGAATAATGAAC
>CANYCX010241017.1:0-15090 GCA_948193385.1 Breynia disticha f. nivosa | reverse complement strand
CAGAGTATCAGATCTTTAGTGTGAGTCTTCAGAGTCCCCGAGAAATGTAGAGGGATCTTCTATTTATAGAAAAAATGGATGGCACAACTGTAAATATCTCTAATGATATTGGACATGGGCTTATCTTTTGGGCTTCCATATTTTTAATCGGGTTGGGCTAAATAAGTCCAATATTTAAGTTACATCATTAACTAATATCTATATTATTGTCACGTCCTAGAGAACAAAATCTAAAACTGAAGATATATATATATAATCCCTGAATAATGAGACGAAACTAAAGATTTGTAATCTCCTTTCGTCCGGTGAGCACTCCGAGTTTTATTGCTAGCAGGCTGAGGACGTGTCGGTTGGCCACAAAAAGGATAAAAAATCCACGGAAAGAGGGAGTAGAAAAAGGAGGTATTTATAAAGCCAAGAAAGATGGAAACTCAATGAGATGGAGAATAATGGTTAATGATAGAGCACTAATGTAATGTTACTTCATTTTAAGATCATAAAATTTGAAAGAATATTGGCTTATTAAATTCATCAAACTTTTAATGCTGACTTTCTCTAAAATAATGAGATCAACAACATCTGCTCTGTTTTCCATAATTTTTTAACTTCTATTTGTAATTTGCTTGACAGAACTAAAGTAAAGTACATTGTGGTTTATGTGGTTAAGTGCTGCAAAATAATTTGTTAGGAATGGAGAGATACTAAATTGTTTCTATAGAAATAAGTCGTCGAGTTGAATTTGTATATCTTTATAACTCGTACTAAAAAAGTTCTTTACGCAAATCGAGTGAGCAGAAAAATTTATTCGAATTTTTTTATTTTGCAAAATTTACATTTAAAAGATTTGGTATACCTCAACTCAACTGTTGGATAGAGCAATTTTTATTAAAAGATACTAAACCTATCTCAATTCAATAACCTCATCCTCAACCTGAGCTTTGTAAGAGTGCACTTCTAAAAATCATGGCCCTCTCAGATTCCATTCATTTATAATATTGGTTTTACTTTATGTTACTTCACCTTTCACACTTGGTAATTTAAATAATGTTAAAAGTTAATGTTCAACTTCAAGATTTTGACACCTTTGAATACATGAAAGGTTGAGATGCATCTATATGTTCACTCCTCTTCAGGATTAGAAAAGAAAAATAAACTTTTGATGCTATCTTTTGTTTTTGCTTGGATTGACAATTTCTAACCTAATAATACAATTAATGAGTAGATAATGAAATATGACGCAAATAACAATAAGTTAGATTTTGTAATATTTATGTCATAAATAATAGTATTTGATGAAAAAGTTGTTTGTACGATTACGAACGACCAAACCGAACTGTCATCCATATTTTGCAAGACAATGATGTTTTCCTATTGAGTTTATAGAAGGGAAAACAAATGTGATTTCCTAGTTGGTTGGTTTGGGGCAATTTAGGTTGTGAATTAAGGTCAGTTTGAAGGAGTCACACCATCTTTTTATCCTATCTTTTTCTCTACCAAACCATTCTCTCTTCAACTCATTTTCCTTTCACACTAAGAAAGAAAACCCTTTTCCACAGTCATTCAACTTCATTCTTCCATACATTAATACCCAATCTCATTTCGTTTTCATTAGAACTAATCATAATCAGCAAAAGCAAAGAGCAATGGTTGTTAAACCTAACATATGAAAATGACCCCTCCACACATTGGGACTTTTATTATGGATACTCACGAGTTAGAGACTCAATGAGATAATTAACTATAATCGTTACATGCGATGAAAAATGAATCTGAACCTTTGATTTGTCCTTAAAGAACAATTTGAATTTTACGTAATATGTAAAATTCAATAAAATAAGAAAGGTTTTTGAATGAGTACAGTCATCATATTAAAAATCACAACCACACCATTATTCCCTTTACTGATGCATATAGATGGATGTATACAGTTCAGCCATGTTTCAATTTTTTGCAACTTCGTGGCCGAGTTTACACGTTTTTGTCTTTCAGGAAAGTCCATTTCCTTGGTGAATTTCAGCATAAAAGTTGCTTTAGAAAAGTACCTTGTCACCTCAAAAAAGCAGTGTCAGTTCAGTCATCACCACATTGGAATTCAATGAACTTTATGTTTAATGTTTTGATATTTACTTGGATTGTTAATGGTATTTAATTTGTCTTTGAGTTCAGTGAAACAATGGCAATAACAGCTTCTTTGTTTCCTCTCCCGAGGAGAAGGTAATCAAAGAAGCAATAGTATAGAACATAACGGCAGCTCGATTTCTGCAAAATGATCAAGTCAAATGAAGTACACATTTATGATACGAAGTGAATATGAATTCAATTTTTGCAATGTTTATGTCACAATAATGATACTTGATAGAAAATAGCACACATAATTACGACACGAATAACACAAATTAACAGTCTTACAGTTCACATAAGGATGAGATTTAACTGTACCAAAATGTTGCAAACAGCTCCTCAGTTTTAAGTATCAATATTACCCTCAACAATTATGGTTTGACTAACATTAATGCGAATTCATTCTGCAACTGAATCTGCTGTTAAAGAAGTATCACAACACGAGCAAGTTACATATTCAATCCAACTAGACAAGCCAGAAGGTGATGATCATATTGATGGCCAACAAGCAAATCTCTTCAAGATCACATTGCTATCTGTGGCACTACATCGAACTATACAAAGAATCTCAAGAAAATACTGTTTTCCTCTATCTACTTATAACATCCAAGTGCCCAGTAACATCCTAACAACATGTGTTCTGCACTACAAAATTTGATTAACGAAAAGTTCGCTCAATTTCAATTCACCCTAGAACTCAGCAACAGAATTCAGCAAACCTTAAATTAAAATAGAATCACATTTGAAATTTAGAGATTCAAACTTTTTTTTACCTTTCTTCGTGTTCTTCTACCACTATCACTTTCTGCTTTAGTCACGCTTTTTCCAGATGAATCAACACTATTCTGGCTTTTCTCTAGAACCTTTTGCGCCAATGATCTCAGAGGAACCAAAATATCCAAAGGCCAAAGAACAGACTCCAACTCATTCCAGTCAAGATCTTCAAAATCACCATCTTCGTACACCACTCTATACCATCCACTTTCCATGTCAAATTGAGTGACAGTACCAGTATAATATCGACCTCCAAACAATTTCTTAACTTCGCGCCCTACCAACCACAATCCAAAACCCCCATTTCCAAAAAAATCAGCAGCAGCACTCGTATTATTCTCGAGTCCTTCTCCCCCACCATTCGCAACATGTGTTTCAACCTTAGTGACATCATCACTTGCAACAACTTCCGGTACTCCATTGATCACAATAGCTGGCTCTCCAGGCAACTCATAAACCCCAACCGATAAATCCTCATATTCTGGCTCTTCCTTCATATTATCCATTTCAATTTTCAAACAAACTTAATAACAGCTCAGAATTACTTTAACAACAACCTCAAAAATCAGAATGTTGTTCCAATTTCACAGTAATTGACACAAGTATAGACCTTTCTGGAACCTAAGCAAGAAAAAAATCAGCAATACGACAAATTAAGCCAAACAAACCAGAATAACATTTTAACAACAAAGATTACAACTTTGCAACCAAAAATCGAAACCCATATCAGAATACTACGAAAAGTAGGAGTAATCAATGTGTATTGGTACAAAAGTGAGTACACGAAAGGTAATGAAAATGTAATTTCACTTACAAAAGGAACTTGTGGGTCAAAAGCAGATTCTTTGAGATGTTAATCAGTTAGGTTTCGTTCCAATAGGATGCGACGTGGGATTTGAGAGTGGAAAAGTTGTTTTCAAATCATCCCTTGCCTCGTGAAAACAACCGCTACGAACAGCGCCCACACCGGAAAGCGGAGAAGAGGGTTTTTCAGCGTTTGTCTTATGTGTGAAATTGAACTATTGCGTTGCATTGTATTTCACAATTTGTTCGTTTCATATTTAACGAATTAATTTTATGTACTTATATTTATATATATATATATATAATCTTTTTCGTATTTGTATTATATATATAATTATCTTTTTTGTTTTATTTCATACTTCATCTGTCCCACAATAATAGATAATTTTAAACAAATTATAAAATAAAGAAACTAGTGGTTATGTTAGTTATAAGTGGTAATTACCATGTACTTTTATAATATTATTCTTATTTAATAAACTTTTTAATTGGATAATAAATAATTAGATGAATAATTTTGTATTAGAAACATAAGAATGTCATTAATTTGATGAGAGTAAAAAAATTTCAAACAATAAATGATATGTATGAAAATAAGAAATTGCTTATATATTGAAACAACTAATATAAAAATTATATATTGAAACAACTAATATAAAAAGAATATATATAAAAATGGGACGGAGGAAATATAATTACATTGATATTTACGTTTTTATAGATTAGCCTAAATTATAATTTTTGTTAATTTTACTAGTGAGACGTACGTAATTTAGTTGTATAGTCCTTAAATTTTTAAATAACAAATGTCGTATCAATAAAATCAACAAAAATCATAAATTAGAGTATTTACAATGAGGTTTATCTCCCACTTTATGGCAACATGAGATTTACCACCATAAAGTAATTTATAAAAATATAAACTATTTCATGGCAAGGACAGTCCACCGTCCACTTATTTAAAAAAAGGTTTATGAAATGTTTGACGAATCTCATAGTAAAATTAAATGAAAAAATTATGAGTATAGATAACAAATTTAATAAATGTGACGTTAATAATTCATAAACTTCTTATAGTGAGAAATAATGGAATGGACCATAATACATCTGCGTATATAGCATAATAACGATAAAATATGATACTCTTAAAGTGAATTACAATACAAATATGTTAGGAAAGTTTATCATTTGTTGAGTTGATAAATTAAGTTTGAAGCATATAGTGATGGGATAAAAAATCTTATACAACAGAACAATCCAAAAAGATGTTCAACATTACTAATAAGTTAAAGTTTGTTAATTATTGTAAGTTAATATTTCTTTTAATTGCATGAATCTTTCTTTTAGTGAGAAATAATGGAATGGACCCTAAGCACATGCCATATAGTCTTATCAATAGCCCATCCTTCGAAGTCTCACATCCACGTAGAGCGAAGAACCACAATCTAAAAGCTAACTTCATCAGCCATATTAGTCTAACATATAAGTTGTGACTATACAAAATAGATTTGTCTCATCAAATTTTCTAATTCATTAAGTGTCGACGTAAACTGTTGCACATGATTTTCCAATGAAAAGGGCTTAGTAGGTTGAAAATGTCAATTTAAATTGCTTATGATGTATTTGTCAACCTTTGGATACCCGAGATGAGATGAAAAGTGTTTATTCCAGAATTTCAATCTTTTTAAGGTGTTTGTTAAATTCTTCACGAAAATATTACCTGATTGCATATCTTAGTTTTTCAATGTATGATTATCTTGACAATAAGTCAATATAAGCATCTCATGCTTAATCTTTTATTTTTTTACCCTCTCTTCATCCCAGCAAATTAACAAACGCTTAGAAAAATTTTTAAAATGCATCTCAGTCTTAAAAATTTTTGGAATGTATAACAGTCTTATCTCTGCTCTTTCCTATCTTGGTCTGAAAAGTATCTATTCCAATCTTATTTACATTAGTTTAACAAACATACCCTTAATAGATTGATATTCAAATTAATGAGTTTAAGAGGTTGTCACATACAAGTTCAATGGATCTAATATGTGTTTTGCCTTGAGTTTATTTCAAATTTTTGAAATTTTTGTTACTTTTTCAAGAAGGTTATTAACTAACTTGATCTACAACATATTTTCTCTCTTAATTTATCCATTCTCAAATGAAAAAACATCTATATATTTTTTTTAATTTATATATACAATTTATAATTGGAAGGTTGGAATTTCAAACAAATAATTCCACGTGGCCGATAAATATGATAAGAGAGTTGAAGGTAAATGAAAAGCGGTTTGGAGAAAGTCAAAATGAGAAACACTCAATTATGATTGGCTTAAACTTGAAAAATAATGAAAAAGAAAACATATAAATGAAGATTCTATGTATCTTATGAGGACCCTCAAATCTACAATTCCACTTTCAAAGGTTTATCTTCTCTCCCAAAGGTTTCCCCATCATCAATGAATAGGAATAACTTAACTTTTTAATTCACATGAAAAATATATTTAAGGGTAAAATATTACGTCATTTTTTTGTTATATGAATATTTCTTTCTTTGTTTTTGTGTTTTCTATACAATTATAGTGGTTTTCGAAATTTTTATTAATTAATTTAAATTTGAGTTCAGTTAATTTTAATAGTATGACGTCCGTTATTTAAAAATCTTAAGCACAACAAAAACTAAATTACGATTGCAACAATCATTTGAATTAAACATACACCGAAAAACCTAAATACATATAAATACACAAACGACAAAATATTATACTTTATGTTTAATCGTACAATAAAAATATGTAGAATCAAGTCAAAATGGAGAAGAGAATAGGGAATTTTTTTTTGTCCGAATCATATAATATTCTGAATACTTCAGACTAATCTCATTCAAGTTAAGTGGGACTATAAAAATGACAAAATTCTTACAACCGAGTTTTAAGAGAATAGGAAAGTGAAAGTGAAGGTGGAACCCCACATTACCTTATCTTAGGCTTATCCTTCCTAGAGAGTGAGCCCACCACCCACCACCTTCTTACACTAGTAAAAGCAACCATTGATGTCTACATTAAACTAATATATCTCTTCTTTTTTTTGGTTTTTTTTTTGCCCAATGGATTCAAACCAGGATATGCTCTTGGTCCCTCCACCAAACTTAAATTTTATTAACATAAATAACTCCAAAATATATCACATATTCACAATAATATTATTAAATATGCATGATTGTGAAACATGTCTGCCAGATATATTTTCCTACCAGAAATAAAAAAAAATCATGTTGGCTGATCTCATTATTAATATAACATTTCATTAGTTTTAACAAGTTCTAATGAGCTGCTCTCATTCTTTTCTTGCTGAGTTTGGAAGCGTGCTTTGATTTAGCGGTGATTTAGACTAAATTTGGTAGGGTGGTCTATGATTCGATCCTTCAAAATGCTGTTTGGGAGAGAAATGGAATGTAACTACCCAGAACTCTTCTACGAATTGAATTAGTCTCGGCCCTGTAGTTCGGAAATATTGAGGTTAAAAAAAGCATGCAAAGTAGCTTTTGATTTGTTAAGTTGTTTAAATAAAAGACAAAAACACTTCAAATAATACCAAATTTTGGTCACTAAATGTAATGTTGGTCATAAAATTTTGTCGCAAAAACGGTAAACGCTAATGTAATTTGTATTTATCTAGAAGCTAATTTAGTGTCCGCTCTAGCATAAAAAAATTAGCACCTACGTGAATGCTATATGGCCCGCCGAAATTTGTCGTCACACTATTCAGTTTATCGACCACTTAGCCACTATTTTTTCTATTTAGCAACCATGTGGTCGCTAAATGACGATATTTTACGACCAATATTTTTCATCACTAATTTTTTATCGTTAAATCTACATGATATTGTAATGAAAAATATCCATGTTTAAAAGACTATAAAATGAGAGAACTATAAAAAAAATATTAAAAAAAGGATAAAATAAGCAACATTATGAGGGAATACAGGGCCACCTCGTCTATCTGGGTGGTAGAAGTAAACTTTTCCTGAAATCTGACATGTATTTTAGGGAAGAGCAGGGTACTATTGGTGCTTGGGATGAAATAAATAGTGGCATTGGGGAAGGTGCAGCACACACATAATTGGTGTGGGAGTAGAGATTAGATCAGTTGGTGAATGCTGTAAAAATGTGAATAGTTGAAGCAGATGCAGGTCAAGGCCTTTAATGCAATTCCAGTTGGAGATTCTGCACATTACATTAGGTTGACTACAACCACCAACTTGCGTAGATCAACTGACGTGGAGTTGTTCTAGTTTAACCAGAAATTTCGAATTCGAGTCCTAGGTACACAACTGCGTTAAAACTTAGTTGGAAGAGTCCTAGGTACGCAGCTGCGTTAAAACTTAGTTGGGAGAGCTTTGCAGCCCTTGTAATCCTGCCCGGCTCGAACGAGGATTAGTCTGAGGTGTCCAAGATACCTCGTAGTTCACACATTTTCATCTGATCTCATCTCATCTCACTCAATAAACAAACAAAAATTGGAATAAAACCTTTTTCTTTTTTTTTCTTTTAACAAAACTTTAAGAAAGTGGTCGGATTGACTTACGATCTAAGGGCTGAGAGCATCAAATATATCTGACGAATCAGCAGATTAAAGCATGTATGTTTTTCTTAGCGCACTACAGAGTCAATAATCGAACTCCTCACTCTCAATGTGCTAGTTAATTCTCTTTACCGCTGAATTTATGGACGAAGAGGATAAAAAACTTCTTCCTTTGGATTTGGAAATATAACTAAAGAGCGAGATTGGATAAGATATTATTTCTTACATATTCCTCCACCACTTGCATTGCATGTGCGCCTTATCTTTCATTCCTTACTATATTTGCTTTGCTATCTGCTTCTGTACTTTTATTATAAATAAATTTAAATATTTAATTTATTTAATAAAAAATAATTATTATTTTATATAATTTATACGATTTTCATAAAACAATGAGAATAATACTCTTATTAAAATTCACCATTTTTTACTCCTCCAAAACTTCCCACTTTATTTCATAAACCAATGACTATTGGTTTTCGAGTGATTTGAATATGAATACATCAATATTAATTACGAAAAACAAAAAATATCATTTATTATCCAATGTACGATGATATTTCTTTTTATTTATTATTATTTTTTTAAAATATTCTTAATTTATTTGTCTTAATAAATCTTCAAAAAACGGTTTGATTCAAGTTAGGTCTAGTTTGGTTTCAGTTTGAAGAAGTCGGTTTGATTTTTTCTCATCAATAACGATCACCTTTCATTCCGTGTCTATTTCTATGATATTATTTCTTTCACCGGATAATTCTTTTATAACAACGCCCTCCTGCTATATATTTTAATTTTTTAATTCAATTATTTTTTTTCTTTAAAAAATTATACATCCGTCACTATTTTTATCGTCTTTTTTTTTTTTTTGAAATCATCTATTTTTATCGTCTAATTCTAGATTATAACTGTAATTTTGTGGAATCAATTAAATGGCTTGTTAAAAAAGTTGTCTTGTTTTATCTTTCAAGTTGACTTTGTTAAACCAATGAGATTATTTTTCTGTTTTCCTTACTATTTATAATAAACCATTTGAAAAATATAAAGTAAAACTAGATATTTATAGATGCATTTATATAGATTTTTCAGTTTATGGTATAAAGCCTCACTGGATTCCACTTTTCTATTTTTCTGTTTATATTACCATTACAGATATCCTCTTTATTTTATCCGATTAAGGATACGTTTAAAATTGTGATAGAAAAATACACGATAAAAATTAAAAAATTTAAAGTATAATTAAAATATTTAATCAAAATTTTTCACATGTTTGATAAATGTTTAATAATTAATATTTAATAATTATTAAAAGTTGTTAAAATTAGATTGAATTTTCAATAAAATATTACAAAATTAACGGATGAGATTTGGTGGGAACTTGTTTGGAAAATTAAAAATAAATAATATAGAAATAAATATATTATATTATATTTTTTCCAAAGAAGAAAAATCAAGAATGCAATATTAATCAACGGCCATCGTTTAACCAACAGCGAAAGATCCACTCACCACCATTAATATTAAACATATCCCTTCTAATTACACCATTTCAAGGAGCTTTTCTAAAACCACACAACTCCTTCTATAACAAACCAACCAACATCCGACACGTTTTACCTTTTTCACCCCCCACGTACTCCTTTCCCCACCTCACCCCCACTATATATACTCTCGAAGCCCAAACTTGTATTATTTCCGCTAACTTATTATTCACACAAGTTGAATAATAGACCGTCAGATTCATCGCTAGTATCGAAACTTCCAAGGCGGCGATGGGCGGCACTGGTGGTTCCGGCGAGTTTATGCTGTTCGGAGTGCGTGTGGTGGTGGATTCGATGAGAAAAAGTGTTAGTCTGAATAACTTGTCTGAATACGAACAACCTCAGCAATCTTGTGCTGAGAATAAGAAAGATGAGGTGGCAGAAGGCGTTGCGGCTGGATATGCATCTGCAGACGACGCCGTTCCGCAGTCTGCTGCGGCGAGCCGCAGCGAAAGAAAGCGAGGTGCGAAATTAAAAGTATTATTTTCATATATATGTTTATAGATGTGTTTTTTCATTGGATCTGATGGAATAGTGCAAATAGGAGTGCCATGGACGGAGGAGGAACATAAGCTGTTTCTGGTGGGATTGCAGAAGGTTGGTAAGGGAGACTGGAGAGGGATTTCGAGGAATTTTGTGAAGACAAGGACTCCTACACAGGTTGCTAGTCATGCTCAGAAGTATTTTATTAGGAGGAGTAATCTCAATCGTCGCCGCCGCCGTTCCAGTCTTTTTGATATCACTACTGATACCGTATGGATATTCACTCTATTTAATCTCTTTTGCTTTCCTGCTTATTTTTCGAATATCTATTTAGATAATAGTAATTTCTGGATTGCTTGAATTATTTCTTAGACTGGTTATGATTAGTATGATCTTAGATCTTGTTTCCTTGATTCATCAATATGTTCAAAATTGTGGAGGCTTGATCTTTACTTCATTATTAGGTTACTGCAATGCCAATGGAAGAAGACAAAACCTCCCCCCTAAATAACAACAACAATGCACCTCAATCTCATGTGTTGACACATCCTCCCAATACTAGCAATTTCCCTGGGATGACCCCTTATCCAGTAATGAGTAGTCCTGCAGTGTTCCCCGTCCCAATTGAGAACCCGATGAACAGCTTGTCATTGGCAGAACATGGGAATCAAGCTGTTTCTTTGAATCTAGTTCGTTCAGTGCCTGTTGCCTCCGCAGCCCGTGTTCCCTCAATTGACCTCAACTTGAATGTGCAATCAACCGTGGATCCTCCATCATTGTCACTCAACCTCTCATTGCCGTCCAATCAAAGAGAATCAGCGACAAGGCATTCGGCTTTCCAGTCAACGTCAGGCTTCAGCCAAGGGGATAGCATCATTAGCGTTGCTTGAGCAAAGACAACAAACTTGTGTGGAGAGTGCATAATTTAGATAAGATAAGGGACAGTTGAAGATAAGATAATTAGGTGATGTACAGACCAGAAAAGGAAATGTCATGTGTTGTTTGTTCTTGTGGTTTCATCTTAGGCTACTGTTGTTTTTCCTTTGTGTCTGGTTTTGTTCTTGGAGGTTCAATGCGACTGGATAATAAACCTCAAGTGCCTCTGTTGATTACTAATATGACTGGATTCAGCTTATCATGAATGAAAAAAATATCAAAGAGAGTTGGGTAGATGGAACTGTGGGTGTCATGACTCATTTTTGTTGGTTGAAGTGAGGTTTTTAATATTATTAGTGGGGATGGATGGATGGACCACTCCTCTTATCTGATCTTCAGGTTTATGCATATGCGTGCCCGCCAGCCATTATCTTAAACATCATCTCTGGAATACTATTACGGCACTTGCTCAAATTTCGACTATCTAAGCTCCCTGAAAAATATTTTTCTAAAAAATGTTTTCGTTTTTTTCGATTTTTTTAAGATTAAAAAATAAATTAACAGAAAATAAGTTGAAGGTCAAAAAAAATAAGATTCACTTTTAACTATTTCTAAGAAAAATGTTCTTTTATGCAAATTATGGAAAAATATTTTCTTTGCATTCTTTATAAAATTTAGTACATATTAATGTGTTTATTATATTTATAATTTTTAGAAATTTAATAAAAATATTTATTAATATAGATAATAAATAAATATGAATAATTAAAAGTAAAATTATATTTTTACTTTGAAATAATAAGTTGTGAAAAATATTTTCTTTTATAAAAAAACATAATAAAATGTTTTCCATCTTATTTTTCATGTGATTGTCAAATAAGGGAAAATAAAATTCAGAAAAATAAAATTCAAAAATTGATTTTTCATAGATGAATATTTTCCTAAAGAATTTATTTTTCATCAAACAAATGGAGCCTTAGTATTATAAAATTGTTCTCGTTGATTTCTCTACAGAGGGCTTTAGTTGATGGGATTACGAATCTCCTGTGTCGTCCATAGTATGTGGATTTTTTTTTAAGTTTTCGACTCGTCTATAGGTTGAAAATTTTCATTCCGTTTTATGTTAAAATTTTTAAACAAAATAAAAATCAGAGATTTTCGGTGGAGAAAACATTTTTGAAACCTGGAGGAGATTGCCGAATTTTCTAAAAAATAATTTTATTTTTTTTTAAAAAGCAACAATGTAAATTATCCTCATTAAATTTAACAAAAGCCTCATTATAAATAATATAAATAATCATAGAAAATTAAAAAAATTGGATATTAAAATTGTAATAATTTGTGATCATTATTCTTTTTATTATAAGTAAAATTTAAAATATTTTTTCTATCATCTCTATAAAAATTTAAAAATTATGAAAACGAAATAGTCTTAATTATGTAAATATCTTATATTCATTTTTTTCCAGTTTTTCAGGATGAGATAAGACGGTTCTCGAGATGGATATTATTTAAGATTCAGAATCGTATCACAAGAAAAATTACGGATGAAATCAAATGAAAAAAAGTCAATGTTAACAGATATTTCGATTCAAGTTCTATTGAGACAAATCTTTGCATTGAGTTGAAAATCTCCGAGTTTTGTGAGCAATTGATTTCTATACTCGTTTAAATCTCTAATATGTCCGGTCAATGAATAACACTTCAAAGTAAAGAAACTAAAAATTGAAGACGAGTATGAATTTTTTTTTGGTCAAGTCCCGGTATCCACGACTCACTGGGCCGAGACTAATCCGGTTCGGGAAGGAGTTGGGGGTTAAGGTTCATTTCCCTTTCAATCGACGTTACGGGGGATCAAACCGTGGTCCGCCCTACCAAGTTCAGCCCCCATTACCACTGAATCAAGAGGTCGTTGGTACGAGTTTGAATTAAATGTAAATGTATTTGAGTTGTAAACACATTGATCTATTTATGATCACAAGTCAGTACAAAAATACGCAGATACAACATGTTAAGACTAGTTTAATTAAATAAATTACGTTACAATTATACATTTTTTATTTATGAAATATGATTTATAACATTTTCCAACGTAACTCGTTGATTAATACTATTTATAACACATAATTTACAATTTGTATTTTTTAACTTAATTTTGTATATCATCTTTATATTTATTCCAAATGTAAATTATACATTTATTTTGTGAGAACTAAAATAAAAAGTAAATTTTTTTATCAAAATATGGATAAATAAAAATTGAGCTCTTTAAAAAATATCTCATGGAACTGTTTAAAAATTTAAGACAACAAAAAAATGACAAGATAAAACTTCACAACACAAAATAATATAGTTGAATTTGGACACGATGTAAATGAGTATCTATTTATAGTCTGTTAAAGTTTAATATGAAAATTACGCACTCTATTCCGGAGAGGCCAGCCTAGCTGGATTGTCTAGGGTAGAGTGCCTCATGCGCTCGAAATCAGCCTAACTGGGTTGGAGTAATTGGAGAAGGTCTATTCCAAAAAAAAAAGTTTAATATGAATTGACACAAAATAAACTTAATCTACTCTATAAAAAATATAGCAAGGATTTTTTAATATATATCTCCTTTTAAAAAATGTTAGCTGAAAAATACAAGGTATTTATTTAATGAAAAATGAATTGTTTTTTCTTAAAACACTGATGATATACGTATTTTGTTGTCCTTATGATAAAAAGAAAAAAATATAAAAATAGACACAATATAAAAACGACGATTTTTTTCGTATATGATCACGACGACTAACTCATGTTCAAATGCAGCGATGTTGAGTAGAATTATTCATCTCAATTATTTTGTGGAATGATTGCATTCTACAATCTAATAATATTTCTGGAGACATTCTTTGTTGTATAGAACTATATAATATATAGATTCTTCTTAATTTTTCTTACTAGTTTCTTTATATTACAAACAAAAAAAAATCCTTGGGGAATTTGTAAGTTCATGTCTTTTAATTTTGTACATATTTTTAAAAAATGCTACATATCGAACCTTCAACACTCGCATGCACTCGCTTTTGAATAACCATATAAATCTCGAAGCACCATTTTTTCTAATATTCATATTACCAAGTTCTCATTGATTGTTCATTGGAGTCTTCTCACCAAAAAGCCAACAACAAAATGATCATTAAAGATTTTATCTTTTTTTTTGTCTGAAAAATTTTAGGCAAGAGACTAGACTTGCCCACGAGCAGAGACATTTTCATTGGAGAGTCTAGTTAACCAGCAGGTCTAGGCCGTATACCTCCCATAGCGCCGCTACAGAGTTAGAATTAAACCTCGCACCCTCAGTGTTCTGGTTGACCCACTTTACCGCGGAACCTACAGACAAAAGAATATGAAAGATTTTATACATGACATGGGGTTTGAACGTTCCAATTGAAAACTTCATACAAATCAGAAGTTATGAATTGTCCAAAGATATTTGTAATAAAACTACTACTCAAATATTTCTTCAAAAGCTTATTTTAGGTCAACATAAAATCAACAAGAACCTAACTAAGAATTTCGTGAGAAATACATTGCTGCATACCAAAACACAAGACTCTAGAATGCAATTATTGTATAAAGGGAGATGAAATAATTTCAGATAATTAGGTAAACAATGAGGTTTTGAGTTTGAAGTTATAGAAATGCCAGTATTTTTGTTTATTTCTATTTTTGCCAGATTCTAGTTCATCAATTGTATGAATGCCTGATTTCATGTTCTAAAATGCAAAAATGTCACATTTTTATTCTCTCGATAAATGAAGAATAATGAACAACAATGAACAATAAACACATAACCTGGTATTTTTATAATTGTAAACTCAAAATCGGACATTCATATAATTGACGAATTTTGAACTAACATAAACAAACATAC
>CANYCX010240898.1:0-12255 GCA_948193385.1 Breynia disticha f. nivosa | reverse complement strand
TGAATGGTATGCTTTATGTTTTTGGTTGATGAAGTTGGAAATGGATTGATGAGAATTTGTATGTTTGTTTGGTATATGTATGGTTATTGGTTGTGAATTGGGAAAGTTATGCTATGGTCATCATGGAATTCAAATGAATAGATTTTGGCATAGCATAAACATGCATGAATGTGTTAATTATTCATTTCACATTATGCATGCATTTTGAGGCTCTTATGAGCATGAGATTGGAAATGAGAGAGGGTTACCGGCTGTTGGAGCGTATTTGCAGTCGTATATAAAACATACGTTCTGCTGCATCCGTGGTTTGTCGTTCACATTTTGCTGTGATTCGAGGATGCCGACCATTGAGGCATTAAACAAGCCTATTAAGGCATATTGAGGAATATATGGACCATAGTAAATGTAACCTTAACTCCCGGTCGACGAGGCCCGTTTGCAAACGTCATTATGTTGGGATCCCGGATGAAATCATGCTAGTGAATGCATTAGAACATACATTTGCATTTGAAATGTTTTTGGTGAAAATGAATTATGTTGGAGATTAATTGTTGATTTTGTATAAAATGAGGTGTTGAATTATGGTTGAAAATTTAAGATGTATGTGAAATGGTCATATGTTTTAAGTTGGTAAATTGATGGAATATGCTTGTATGTAAATTTGGATTGAAATGCTTATGGATTATGGTAATGTGATTATGATTAATGTTGATAATTGATTGATCGGTGATGGAATGATTATTTGAAGTTATAAAAATGAAGTATTGAGTTTTAGAATGGAAATTTGGCTAAGTATAATTTGAAAAATGGACATCTTTTGGACAGGAGACCAATCTCGATCGAGATTTAAGCCAATCTCGATCGAGACTGACCTTCTAAAGTCATTAATTGAAACAATTTGGTAAGTCTCAATCGAGATATAAGCCACCTCGATCGAGACTGCCCTTCTGTCAAAAATTGGATTGAAAGAAACTTCAATCTCGATCGAGATATGAGTTACCTCGATCGAGATTGCTCTTCGGTGAAATTTGGATTGAAAATTTTTCTTCAATCTCGATCGAGATTGATGTTCTGTAAATGTTAAAGTATGGAATTAATGCAATCTCGATCGAGATTGAAGTATCCTCGATCGAGATTGCCATCTTGCCATGAAAGATCATGATTTTATTTGTTCAATATATATATACATTTGTATCTAACTTGATTAAGTATGTTCTTAATCCTTTTGTTTGTGTTATAAATGTTTAATTAGGTGGATATATATATATATTGATATGATCAAGAATTTATACATAAAATGTGGTTTCTAAAATTTGTATTCTTAATTATCTAAGAGTTAAGATTTATAAATAAATAAATTTCAATATGTTCTTGTGTTTGACATGTGTGTATAAACATAATTATTATGTTTACGTAAAAAGGAAGTTGACCTATTAAGGTATTGTTGTTTACTGGGTTTTTATAACTCACGCATATTATATGCCTATTTCGCTCGGCAGATAATCGAAGTTAGGGTTCCTTGTGGCTCAAGTTAGTGCATATTATCGAGAATATCGAAGGTGGGCAGTGCATTGTGTATTAAATTTTCCTTGTACATGATAAGTATACATAATGCATTGTATTTTGAAAGGCTATGATTTATGTGAAATTTTTCCAATGTGTATTTATTTCATAACCTTTAATGATTTGTATAAATCTATGATGTATTTGGGTTTTGAGTTTGCTTAAACTCTGTAAACTGGTTTGATGAAATGAATTATGAGTTTAAATTTAAATGAATTAAACTTTATTCCTCTGATATTATTTACTTTGGTTCTATTTTAAAATTATATTTTTCTATAAATACAAATGACGTTCGAGTTTTGATATCATTTCTTGTAGAAAAAAAAAATTTGTGAAATGGTATTTAAATTTGGGCGTCACATATACCTTATCCAAACACAGTGTAATTTTACTATTATATTTATCATATTAATCTCAATTGTATTTAACTTGTAACATGTTAACTTAAATTTATCTTTTAGAAATCACAATAATTAAAAACTTTGTTAATCTCTTTCAATTCCTTCACCATTGATTTACTTGTTTTCTATTTGTAAATTATCTGTATACTAAATTCATCTTTTATAAGTAAGCCCTGGAACATGGCATGTGTTGATCTAACATTTCCTCATAACACTCCCGAGCTAAACTAACACAACTCCTATGGTACTTTCCACGATAACCATGTTGATGGATCATTTTTGTCCAACAAATTTTGCACATAAAAATTATGGTCGTATTCTGTTCTACGTCTGTGTAAATGATCACGTCCAGCTCGTGCACTTTGCATGACACACGTCAGATATACAGAATACAAAATTAGGGTAGGTTTGACAACACGAATTGGAACACGACCTGTGTTAAATATTTAGTCAATCATACTAATCCCAAATTTGCATATAATGCACCTCAACCAACTTTAGAAACATAGAAGTATATGTGTCATAAGTTTCACTCTCAAAAGTGATCATATATCTCAAAACAAGTCACATACATATATACATAAATACACATTATACATTCGACTTAAAGGCCAACATGTGAGAGAGAGAAGTGTTGTCAAAATAGTCTATTGTCCGACCTTTAGTAGTGAGTGATACTCTACTCTACTTATCTGAATTGAATTCAAAATCAAAATACAAATTTTTATGAGTCGCAATACTCAGCAGTGAGTAATCAATATAATGTTAATTAATTTCATACAAGTTGTATTCATTATATGTAGACTATAAATGAATTTTGTTTAAACACTTGCTTTCTTGTTTGTACTTTCTTTCATGATTACTAATACTTTTTTTTTATGTGAATTCATTCAACATCTCAATAGTTTTTATTTTGTTATCTCGTTCATAAACTTTTATATTTAATTTTCTATTTAGACTCATATAAACTTTTTTTTTCCATTGCCTCCTATTTCATTCATTTAACTTCTTTCCATTTTTTCCTCTTATAACATACATAATTCACTTCTATCAATTGCCTCTATTTTTTCTCATTTATTTTTTCTTTCTATTGCCTCCTTATGTCATTTATATATCTTTAACATTGTCTCCTTTAATAATTCTCATTTTTTATACTATATCATTTTCGGGGATGCCACTAAAGGTAGGCGTGACAATCATACAAATGTAAAAACATAAATCAAAATGGTGAGTTGTGCAATGGGACTAGGCTACTTATCACACAACTAAACAACCGATTTTGTTGATGCACAAATAATCATGATAATTCACACTCAAATATCAGAAATAAAGCTTTCATTCCAAGAATCATAATGACACCTCCACAATCAAAATGACCATTCACACTCGAGCACTGCAAATTACTACTAGCAGTTTATTTATATTCGTTTCAGTACATTTTTTGTCATGTTCAATTGTATGTAGTTATCTCAAGAGTAACAAAGAAAATACTAATAACAGATGAAGAAAGCAAAAACAAAAAATTTGCTCACAACATTGTCGACAAAGAATTTTTTTCAAAGCATTTTTCACAAAAATAATAAATTTTGTTGAATTCACAATATTTTCAAAGACAAAAGTTAATATCGATGATAAATGGCATTTATTTTCTTTTCCTAAAGTCTAACAATAACCTTGCTTCCTTTCGTATTGTTGTTGAAAAGAATTTTTAATATTTGAAAAAAAATTTGTGAAGCTATTTGTTATAAACAAGTTGTGCCAATCACCCAGCACGGGTTGGTTCAATGGTGTGGAGGTGTGTAGCTCGCAGTTACGGTCACAAACAGCGCAAGATCGATCATCAGTGGTCTCCTGTGGTCTGTAAATGCTAGAGTCTCGAAAGAGAGCTGGTTGAGCCGCCTCCTTGCTGGGCTAATCCGAACTAAATGAGAGGTCCTTGGGCTGGGACGAGGCTAGCCTCCCGGGGTTTCCAGCCTCGATCTGCAAAGCGGATCCGGGTGATTTTCCCGTTACCAAAAAAAAAAAAGTTGTGCCAATCCAACTTATTATTAATCCTCTTCGAAAAACAAACACACGCTACTTCAAATTTTATGAGGTCACATTTTTTACAACAAAAAAATATCAACATAAATCAATAAACAAACAAAAACACAAAATACAAGCAAACTTTAAAGTTTAAATAATTAAAAAAAAATACTCTCATAAAAATATATTTTTTTAAATCACCTTTCCAAATTTTAAATATATATATATATATATATTTATTTATTTATTTAGTTTTTAACGACGCATTACTTTACAGCAGAAAGTAACAGCCTAACAGTAACAGAGGCATGACTTCTGCTGCTACCATGGACTTGCAGAGAAGTCTGAAACTCCCAACCTCAAAAACTAATATCATTATTACCAGAAAAAGAAAACACACACTAAAAAACTCCTAACCGAAAAAAATATAAATACGCAATTGAGGCATAATAAAACCATGATAATCTTCAATCTTCAATAATCCACGAATTCCGTTACTCGCCGGTTTCACTCTACTTCAACGACGCCGTTTCACACTTTCTCTCTCCTCACTTTGTGAATCCCTAATTTCGCTAATTTAAGGTATTTTTAATTTCTCTTTATTTTTACACTTAGTTTTTTGGTTTTTTCGTTGAATTTACTTCTGTATCTATTGAGCTTGCTGTGCATGGTTTCGGTTTTAGTAAAGAAGGGTGAAAAACGAAAAGAATTGTTAAGAAGACGTGATTGTTGGATTGGGCTTCAATTGCTGATTTATTTTATCTGATTATTAAACGAACCTTTTTTGCTTTATGTACTGGAATTCAAGTTGGTTTATGAGCTTGTTTAAGTGTTTAATTTTTATGTAGCTTTGTTTTTGGGGTTTGTGAAGGGTAATTGTTATTGTTAGATTTTTAGTGATGGAACAGCAGGGATCGGGATCGGGTAATGGAGAGGATAATGTAGGCGTACCTGATGATTTACGGTGTAAGAGATCGGATGGGAAGCAATGGAGATGCACAGCTATGTCAATGCCGGATAAAACAGTGTGTGAGAAGCATTACATTCAGGCAAAGAGAAGAGCCGCGAATTCGGCCCTGAGAGCAAGTTTGAAGAAAGCGAAAAGGAAATCGTTGGGCAATAGTGATTACTTGGAGAGTAAGACTGATGAGTATGATATGCCGCTGATGGCAATGAAAGTTGAGGACCACCCTCTTTCTGTCTCGGCGAAAAGATGGGGATCGAAACATCATGTTTCTTATTCGCCTGAAACTTCTTTAAGGAGTGTTTCTGCCCGCAATTCTATTAGGTCGAGTGATGACTTGCTTAGAGATAATGAAAATGAAGAGAATTGGAGTTCACATAGAACTCCATTTTCTGGATTGGATTTGGCCAGGAGTAGATCTCAAAGGAGCATTGATGCGGGTGATACGATGGTGAGTAAAACTGCAATGTAGTTTGCAGCAAGATTTGTTTTTGTTATTAAAAAATTTAAGTAAATGTGGTGTGTTGATATTTTATATACAACTCTAAACTGTTGAGAATGATAATAGTGAGTTGCTTTCAGGACTATTCTGATGTTGCGAGCGCAAATTCCTCTGAAGATACTGGTGGGGAGACTTGTCATCAGTGTCGGAGAAATGACAGAAGTGGAGTTACTTGGTGTCTCAAGTGCGGTAGGAGAGGCTTTTGTGATAGCTGTATCTCTACATGGTGAGTACAAACTTTTTTATTGTACTTGCATTTCTGCATGCATTATGCATAGTAATTTTGCAAGTCTTCCTGCTAGGTACTCAAACATTGCATTGGAAGAAATTGAGAAGGCTTGTCCTGTATGTCGAGGTATCTGCAATTGTAAGGCGTGCTTACGAGGGGATAATATGGTAAAGGTATTTCAATAATGGATTTAAGGGGTTTATCTTACCACATTGCATGGTGAATGTATCCTGAATAAATTATGAGTTAATAATATCACTTTCAATTGTTTGTAGGTAAAAATTCGGGAAATACCAGTCCTTGACAAATTACAATATCTCTACTGCCTATTATCTTCAGTGCTTCCTGTGGTTAAGCAGATCCATCAAGAACAGTGCTCGGAAGTAGAACTGGAGAAAAAGCTCCGTGGTAGGATGCCTTTTCCGCATGCATGTGTTTGTTTGTATATGTCATTTTTTTCTTTTAACTATAATATTCATTTGTTCAGGAAGTGATATAGATCTCGTTCGGGCCAAATTGAATCCAGACGAACAGATGTGCTGGTACTAATAATACTTATGGAAGTCTTGATTCAATATCTTGTTAAGAATCTGCAGAAGCTGTTTGTATTTTCCATAAGTTCCTTGTCCAGTGAGAGTGGACTGTGATCAGCAGTTTGTTATTTTTTGTTAAACAATCTGATATTTTGTTATTAATATTACATATTACATATGACATTAATTGTTGATAGGGAATCTGATTGACTACATACATCCACAATTGGACTTATAGTTAGTTTATGTATTTGGTACTGATTGCAGTTCTTCTCCTGTAATGATATTCTTTTGTGTTTTTGTGCAGCAATATTTGTAGAATACCGATTATTGATTATCACCGGCATTGTGCAAACTGCTCATACGATCTGTGTCTTCATTGCTGTCAAGATCTTCGAGAAGAATTGAGAAGTTCTAGTAAAAGTGAAATGGTAGAAAACCAACCTGGCACAAGTGGTCAGAATAAGAAAAATGAAACAAAGCTAGTAAACGCATCCCAACCACGACTAAATGTAGCCGGTAAATATCATGACTGGAAGGCTAATAGTGATGGCAGCATTCCTTGCCCTCCAAAGGAATGTGGAGGCTGCAGTTACTCATCATTGAATCTGAGCCGCATCTTTAAGATGAATTGGGTTGCAAAATTGGTAAAAAATGCTGAGGAAATGGTCAGTGGCTGTAAGGTTTCTGATTCCAGCTCTTTACTAATTTCTGAGACAAATTCTTTTACTCTCCGCCAATGTTCTAACAGAGAAGGAAGTGATGATAATTTCTTGTACTGTCCTACATCTGAGGCCGTTAAAACTGAAGGGATAACTAATTTCAGAAAGCATTGGTCTGGCGGTAAGCCTACAATTGTGAAGAATGTCATGAACCACTTATCTATGTCAAGCTGGGATCCAGTGATCATATGGAGAGGGATCCAGGAAACATCGGATGAGAAAATGAAAGATGAGAATAGAATGGTCAAGGCAATTAATTGCTTGGATGGGTCTGAGGTAGAGATAATGTTCAATCGTACATTCATAATTATTTTCAATGTCCACAAGCTATCATGCAAACTTTTATATAACCTTATGGCATTGAAATATTGCAGGTAGAAATGGAACTTGGTGAGTTTATGAAAGGATACTCGGAGGGGATAATAAATGAAAATGGTTCACTGCAGATGTTGAGATTGAAGGATTGGCCTTCTCCCAGTGCTTCAGAAGAATTCTTATTATATCAGCGGCCTGAATTTATCAGTAAATTGCCTTTGCTGGAATATATTCACTCAAGGTTGGGTCTTTTAAATGTAGCTGCGAAGTTGCCTCATTACTCTTTGCAGAATGATGCAGGACCAAAAATTCACATCTCTTATGGAAATTGTGAAGAAATGGTTAGAGATGATTCAGTGAGCAATCTCCATTTCAAAATGCGTGATATGGTAAATAAAATTTCACACACTTTTCATTCATCCATTGTTGTTGTCAAATTTGAATTGAAGGTCACAAATCCAGCACCTGGCTTGAATTTTAATGGAGTAACTTGGTGATTTTCAAGCTTCGATAGCAGTGTTTGAAATTGGTTAAAACCTCTGAATAGTTGTTTTCATAAAGCCTTCTGATTGAGCATTTCATTTATCCATTTTCATTGTTAATCAACTAAATGCCATTTATTTTAATGCTATTTTATGGTTGCGAAAAAAATTTCAATGTACTGTTTTTAGCGCTTGAAACTGTGTTGGCTAAGTAAGAAGTTATTTTTTCTGTTCATGGGACCACATAAATAGTTTTGCATAATTATAACCCAAAGTTGCTACTTTTAATCAATAATAACCATCAAACTGATGTGAAACATATTGAAAGAATTAAGTGGATTAATATTTCTGAGGTATTGGTTAGGCGTATCTGCTGGTGCATGTTGCTGAGATTAAGCTAAAGCGCCAGGAGGGGAATGGGTCATCTCTTTCGGAAACAAGCTTGGATGAGAGGAAACAGCCTCATTCATCGCTCAATGAACCTATGGAGAATGAATCAAAGACAGCTTTAGACAAGGGTGTGGAAATGGAGGATCAAGGGGTTGAAACTGACGCTGCCATTGAAAGGATTAGTGTTGATGATAAAGGAGTAGAAAATAATTCTAGTTTTGAGAGGATGCCTGGAATGGATGATAACATGGTTGAAAGTACATCTGAGATTGAAAGGATTCAGTGTATGGAGGATAAAAGGGTTGAAACTATCAGTAATGCTGAAGAGATGGAAAGGCTCAACAATCAGAAGTTAAAGGAACTTGTTAGAAATGTTCATGCAGAGACTTGCGCGGGAACACACTGGGACATATTCCGTCGACAGGATGTCCCAAAGCTAATTGAATATCTACAGAGACACTTTGAGGATTTTGGATGGTCTGATGGTGCAAATGATTTTGTAAGTGTAGCTTGCATGATTTATGAATCGTCTCTATATCCAGTGGCAATGCATTTTACTTACCTTAGAATGGTCCATAATTTTCCAAATGCATGACGAGAATTTGTGTATATATCAGGCATTGCAGTCTCTCTATGGTGGATCAATTTTTCTGAATGGACATCACAAAGAACAGCTGAAGAAAGAATTTGGTGAGTAAATGTTCTGTTTTTTATCACGTGTAACCAATTATGGTTTTGGATGGACTCAATGGTCGGAATACCCCATTCATCTGACATTTTCAGATACATAGTATATTTGTTATTATTGGGTGAGATGCAAACTAGGGTTTTAAAAAATATTTAATGCATTAGCAAACTAGGTTGATTGTTAAGAGGGTTGTGCTGGGTTCAGTTAGTTTTGCTGGAAAGACTGTTTTAATTGATCTATGATGATGTTAGGGGTCATTGTTAATATAGATCATGGATCCTTTTTCTGCCAGGAGTTGAGCCATGGTCATATGAGCAATATTTAGGGGACGCCATATTTGTCCCTGCTGGTTGCCCTTTTCAAGTTAGAAATATTCAGGTAATTTTCTTATGTCAACTGCCTGAGACTTACAATTGTCTCTTTTGAGTTCAATAATTTTCTCATTTTCAGCTGTTGAAACTGGTATTCCATGACGACATAGTATTGAACCATCTCATTGTTTATTTGGCGTGTTTTGAAATTATAATTTTTCAATTAGGATTTTGATGTAAGGATGACATTAATCTGTTTCACGGTTTTCTTGCCACATACATGCAGTCCAATGTTCTGCTGGGACTTGATTTCCTATCTCCAGAAAGTGTTGGGGAGGCTGCCAGAATGGCAGAAGAAATACGCTGCCTGCCAAATGACCATGATGCAAAACTTCAAATTTTGGAGGTCAAGCTAAAGAAACTTTCCTCAGAAGTATTCAGTGCTCTTTTCTTGCTATTAGCAGTGCTTATATGCTTCCCTGGTTTATTCTTGTGTTGTGTCTTATCATTATACATTTTCTCCAACAGGTGGGAAAGATATCTCTTTATGCTGCTAGTTCGGCTATTAAAGAAATCCAGAAATTGGTGCTTGATCCCAAGTAAGCAACCTAAGCTATGATCCGTCATAATCTTTACTGTTTTCGGTTCCAGATTTCCACCGAGTAAAACCTGTGTGGAACTTATTTAAAACCATCTTTGTTGCCTTTTGGGGAAATTTTACTGGATTTTCGTCTTTGTAGACTCGGTGCAGAGATTGGTTTTGAGGATCCTAATCTGACTGCAACGCTCTCTGAGAACTTGGAGAAGGTTGCAAAGCGACGGCAGGTAACTTGTGCTTGAATTACTGTACAGTCCCTTGTATTCTAAATATAGGAAACAAAATTTTAGTGATAGCCATGGTGCCTGATGTAATTTATGTATGCAATGTATCTACATGTAATCTTAGGATTCTCTGGCCATGTTACTCGTACCATTGAGTCTCATATAAATATTGATTCATAAAATATTAGCTCCTATGCTAATAGACACTGCTGTTTTCTTATATCTGTAAATTAGACTTTTGTAATTATGCTATGTATAACTCAATATTTGTTTATGGTTCCATTGAATCGCGAATGCATTTTGTTTGTGTGGCGAATAAGAAATGGTCGTACAATTGCTTATGATTCGATGATGCATTAGTCTCAATCAAACAGGTTTCATAGACTTGGTTTTCACCTATTATGATCTCATGGTTCATTAAGAACAAGCTGCTGCTTTAAACAGCAGATTTTCGGAATTAGGCAGTTTTTGTGCTTTCAGGCGATGAGACTCTAAAAGAAATTGCTATTGTGTAGAAGTCTGCTTTTACCTTTGGCCATGCTGATTCTGGTGCTTGAGCATTTAGGGTATATAGTCGGCCACTGCGAGCACAATAAACGGCTACATTACGCCCCAGGAACACAGGGCCTCTCAACTCTGAATTCTAGCTCGTAGTAGTTATTGTACCTTTCAGGATCTTCTCTTAAACTTGCCTCTGTCAGATTTCCTTTCGTGTCAGGCCGCCGTCAAGATTCTGTTGCAGTTCGAGCGATAATTTCTCCCAACTTCCTACTCCTCCAAATGCTTCAATCCTACGAGTGAAAACGTATTTTGTTTCACCAGGATTTGTTTTCCAGATTCAAGAATCGAGTAATCATAATGTGTTAATCAGTTTTAAAGATCAAATCATTATTTACGAATAATTCAAGAGAAACTGGTGAGGCAATAACACTAACGTTGAGCTCGCCAGTAGACCCAGGTGGACAAATGTGTCAAGTAGCAAATCAGTACGAAACCGACTATGGAACCGGAACCGGATCTAGCCGGTTCGGGATGGTTCTGGTTCTGGTTTCAATTTTGAATCAGCAGTGCCAGTTTCGGTGGTTCAGTTTTTGTTTCGAAGGTTCCTGTTTGATTTTCCATTAATACTAAACTGAATAATGTTGTTAATATTAATTTACACTCCATATTCCAAATATAAATAATGGTGTTTTAGTTAATTTATCTACTTTTTAATCACTATCCTAAATAGCGTGAAAATAGGACATGACAATTTTTAAGAAAAAGAAAGAATATGATAAATAAGGGTACCAAAGATAGTTGTTCAACTCATACGATAAATTGAGCCAAAAATCATATGGCTATGCTTTTAGCAAGACTTCTTCCATGGCTACATTAACTTCTAAAGATTACAAAAGGGAAAAGTGAAATGACAGGACATATAACAGATCAATCTAATTTAAATCAGATTTCCCACATCGGTTTCTCCATTATTGCTGCTTGTTCAAACTGATTCAAACCCTGCATTCTCTCTCGATGAATATTCTGCAGTTCATGATGAATATTCCTCTGCCGAGACCCTCCTATCCCTAAGAAATCAACTGTCATCCCATCCTCATTAAATCTCGACAAACCATTACTTCCATCAACTCCACTTCTAAGAATTTCATTATTGTTTACACTTTGCAGGAAGCTCTTATTATGGCTACCATCATTCTCCAAGCTCTTAAAAAATGCATGGTTTTGGTCTAAAATCCCATCTGCACCAAACAAACCCTCGTCATTTCCACTGAAATAGTGATTCACATCACCAAATGTTTCAGACGCCATGCTTGTAACCAAGCTCTTATGTACTGAGGAAGAGTTTATCACATCAGTAGTGTTTGTAACGATAGGACCCATTTGAGCTGCTTTCTGCAACAACGCTGTTGCAGACATTGATGGAAAAGGTAGTGAGGAAGTAACACTGGAGGAATGCATGTTTCTTTCACTACCAAAAAGACTTGCAGATGAGGGTTTTGGTGGAAGCAATGGGATTTTTGTTTCGAGATGGTTAAAATCAGGTAACATGCTGGTGTTATCGTCTGTTGAGGATTGATTTTGAGTAATGTTGTGGATCGAGGGCATGAAGTTGGGGACGATGGTTTGCATCTTTGTTGCCATGGTAGGAATTAGAGTGTGGTGTGGTTTGGTGTTTTCTTCGGTTAGAGCATCGCAGAATGCTCTGTGAGTGATGAAGCTGTCTCTCCTGCACCATTACAAACATATAATTAAAGCTACTGTAACAGTAAAGATTTGATAAGTGTCCCAAATAAATTTCAGTGTATAT